>NIVC01003104.1:60814-180102 GCA_002269645.1 Macrostomum lignano | reverse complement strand
AAATTTGTATTAATGCTCAGCAGACACTACTGAATAGTGAGCAAAACTACTACCGAGTGTTTTCATTTCCCGTGAGCGCAACAACAAACCTAGACTGAACTGAGACCCATTGTCATGCCCAAAGTGGTGAAAGAGGCAATATTGGATAGAGCTTCTCATTTGATCTACTTACCTTAGTAAATGTACCTCACTGAGCGCACAGGTGTATGCTCTACACTGCTGCATGAAATACAGCCGACGAATACTCCTGGCGTACCGTATGATTGGAGTGAATGTACGGGCACACAGTACGTTCAGCCCCCAGAGAGGGCCGGGGGGGGGTCTGGGTGGACCAACTCTCAGGCCAGCCCTTCTCTCACCTGTCTTGCCCCACCGCCTCTCATTCCAGGCCTGTCCTCTGCGCGACACTCTCTCTCTGAATAGCGGAAAATTGGGCGCTGAATTTGTAGCCGAGACAGTCCGCGTATGCGCAGGGTTGGAGGCGCGGAGATGGGAGAGGGGGCCGGCTCAGAGCGAGGCCGGGGCGCTGCAGCGTTAGCAACCAGCTTGGCAACCAGCTTTAGCTTAGCAGTACTCACCCCTTTTCATAGAGCGTTTCTCTCGGCTTTCTCTGCTTTTTCATAGAAAATTTCTTTGCTATAAAGCAGTCTCGCAGACCCTGACAGTGTAGCATTCAATCTAGCAGGTTAGCGCTAATCAGCATGGCGGTCAAAACCAACATGAAAGACATCGGCTGGATGTACCACAGCCCGGCTAAGCACGAGGACAGGCCCGAGGTTCGCGTCCCGCCGACATCGCAGATTCCCGGCCTAGGCAACATGCCGGACGATATGCTGCCACCGGAGAAGGAGCCGCGGCAGGGCCTCATCAAGGACACGGACACGCCCTACATTGTGATGGCGAAGAATGGCGGCAGGAAGGACCTGCTGTGCATCCGGGAGAATCAACGCGACGACGATGCCCCGGCTAAGGGCTATCCAAGGTGCGACTGGTTCTACCAGGAGGACAACAGCATGCTTGACGACGACGCCGCCAACCAGCGCGAGCCGTGGGTGTTCCGCCTGCCTGACTACATGGTGCACCAGCCGTGGAACGCGGCCGGCAAACCGGGCGCGCAGCGGCGGTGCCGAAGTACGGACCAGGCGAGCGGGGCCGGCCGCCGTTCGCGCACTGAGCAAGACGTCATCCCCAACCACATGGTGCGCTTCGACAAGAGATCCCGCCTGCCGGAGGCCAGGAAGCAGGGCGTCGGGGTGAGGAACGAGAAAGCGGCTAAGAAGGCCAGCCAGCAGCAGAAGCTGGAGAATCAGGAGCTCACTGTGAAGGCGCGGCCGCACAATGAGAACGAGCTGAGACAGAAGGCTCGGCGAGGTGGCGGCTTTCAGGTAAGTTTCAGGTTCAGTTTGACCTTTTCCATCAGGCCGCCCCTTTAAATAGGTCAACCGCCCGCCAGCTCCCTCGGGCGGACTTTGAACCCCTTTTTCTAAAAGGAAACTCCATCATCCGCTCCTAGGTAGTAAGCTCAACCAATTTCACCATCCGCTCCCTACCCAAATCCACCATCCGCTCCCTACTCAAATCCACCATATGCTCCCTACCCAAATCCACCATCCGCTCCATACTCAAATCCACCATCCGCTCCCTACCCAAATCCACCATCCGCTCCCTACCCAAATCCACCATCCGCTCCCTACCCAAATCCACCATCCGCTCCCTACCCAAATCCACCATCCGCTCCCTACCCAAATCCACCATCCGCTCCCTACCCAAATCCACAATGCAGAATCCGAACGATGAGCAGCCGGGCGGGGCGGTGGAGCGGCCGGCCATGGACAAGCTGCTGTCTATGGGCTACGCCAAGGAGTGGCAAGACTCACACGACGCCTACGAGCGACACGAGAAGGCGGAGGCGGCCAGGCGCCAGGCTGAGAAGCTGCGCGGCCTGCAGGCCCGAGCCCAGGCCCGGGAGACGCAGCAGATGGCGACAGCCAACCGGCTGGCCGATCGGCCGGGCGGCCAGGGCGGCGGCGTGAGCACCACGCCATGGAAGCCGACCTCCAAGGGCGGTCACCTGCTGTGATTGGCTGGCTTGGCGGACGCTGGTCAAGGAATGTTGACGTCATGATTTGGGGTCTTTGTAGCTGTACTTTCTGTTCTGTTTTTTTAATTGTTTGTTTATTAAGTTTTGCTCACACGTGCCCTGTGTTAGTGCTTGCTGCGAATGTATAAGTATAGTTTAGTTTACCGTATCCTTGATACTGCCTTAAGGACCGCTAAGGGTAGGAGTACGTGGCAACTCAAAACTGTGAAACATAATTTTTGAAGGTTCCACTTTTGTTTTAAAATGCATTAGCGAGATTGCATAGATTGGATTCTGGCAAACCGCCCCATCTTTTCACTCTATTCTTTTCTAAAGGGATTTCCCTGTGCGACAGAACCCTACTCAATTGAATGCATTCTAAGAAAGAACGCACTGTGCTTTTGCTTATTTCCAGTATCAAAATAACAGTTTTCAGTTTTCTCGTTGACGCGTTAACTGAAAGCGTAACGTCCTATCACTACATTGGTTGATCCTTGCTGATCTCCGGCACTGCTCCCGATGTTAATCTGGGGATCTCTGATTTCCGTTAACTCCTCTTCAAGAGGGAAAATAAGCGAATTAAACCGGCAGAGAACTGATGGAGTCTGGGCTCCGCAACACAGTGTAGAAATCTTCAACGTTTCGTACAAAAGCGTATGATTAAGGGCTAATTGTAATCAACAGTAATTTTCATCACGGAAGTTATCAGACACAATATCGGCCCTCTATCTACTCAATACTCTACACCTACCTCTCTGCACCATTTACTGTATCCTATCAACTCTTACAGTATCTGTCCGACCAAAACGTGTCTGTCTACGCTCTATCTACTCTAGAATATCTATCTACATGTACTCCATACGCTCTATCCACTCTACAATATATATCTACATGTACTCCATACACTCTATCCACTCTACAATATCTATCTACATGTACTCCATACACTCTATCCACTCTACAATATCTATCTACATGTACTCCATACACTCTATCCACTCTACAATATCTATCTACATGTACTCCATACACTCTATCCACTCTACAATATATATCTACATGTACTCCATACACTCTATCCACTCTACAATATATATCTACATGTACTCCATACACTCTATCCACTCTACTACCACGCCTATTCCCGTCACTATCCAACTAAATCTACGCAATCTGAATCTATGTTAAATGTACTTATCTATGTAATCAACCGCGATCTATATCCTACAGTCTACAACTCACCTCACCCCATCAACTCATCAGCAACCGATAACACAAATAGAAGAGACTTAAAGACTCAAAGTATTCTGCTGGATGAATACATTTTGAGTCCGGTACAAAAGAACTTCTCTACAGCAAAGTTCGTCTCAGCCCGATCTCAATCGATCAGCGCGTCTCTCGTCTGCCCCCAAACGCCGCCCATCCCCACCCCTCGTTTTTTATCCCAAGGACGGCCAATCTCAGCGATAGGAGCTTATCCTATCCTGTTTTTCTTTTCTTTAGCTCGCTTCTGCCACTTCGGCTAACAGACGCGTTAGATAGATAGAGACAAGCAGGAAATTGCAGAGGAGCAGGAGAGAGAAGGCAAATAGCAGAGCTGAGATGGAGCTGGGCTGAGCACGGCTAGCTAATTGGCAGCCATCCGCCATGGCCAAGTGGTGGCTCTGCAGTGTTGGAGGAGTAAAAGCTCCGCCCCGGCCATCAGTCACAGCTGCCAGGATGCAGAGATGTAGTTGGTTAACTTGGCCGATTTTTGTGCTGGCTAAGAGCCGCTGGAATGCTCAAGTTTGGAACATAGAAGGAAGGCAGTATTCGGAAGAGAACTTCTGTGCCCCACAGCGTCTCAATGCTTTCATGTGGCAATGCATTGACCTACCTGGAGAAAGCGTAGCTAGTTCGGGATTGACCTTCTGGAGAAGTAGCTAGTTCGGGATTGACCTACCTGGAGAAGTAGCTAGTTCGGGATTGACCTACCTGGAGAAGTAGCTAGTTCGGGATTGACCTACCTGGAGAAGTAGCTAGTTCGGGATTGACCTACTAGAGAAGTAGCTAGTTCGGGATTGACCTACTAGAGAAGTAGCTAGTTCGGGATTGACCTACTGGAGAAGTAGCTAGTTCGGGATTGACCTACCTGGAGAAGTAGCTAGTTCGGGATTGACCTACCTGGAGAAGTAGCTAGTTCAGGATGGACCTACCTGGAGAAGTAGCTAGTTCAGGATGGACCTACCTGGAGAAGTAGCTAGTTCGGGATTGACCTACCTGGAGAAGTAGCTAGTTCGGGATTGACCTACCTGGAGAAGTAGCTAGTTCGGGATTGACCTACCTGGAGAAGTAGCTAGTTCGGGATTGACCTACCTGGAGAAGTAGCTAGTTCGGGATTGACCTACCTGGAGAAGTAGCTAGTTCGGGATTGACCTACCTGGAGAAGTAGCTAGTTCGGGATTGACCTACCTGGAGAAGTAGCTAGTTCGGGATTGACCTACTGGAGAAGTAGCTAGTTCGGGATTGACCTACTGGAGAAGTAGCTAGTTCGGGATTGACCTACTAGAGAAGTAGCTAGTTCGGGATTGACCTACTGGAGAAGTAGCTAGTTCGGGATTGACCTACCTGGAGAAGTAGCTAGTTCGGGATTGACCTACCTGGAGAAGTAGCTAGTTCGGGATTGACCTACCTGGAGAAGTAGCTAGTTCAGGATGGACCTACCTGGAGAAGTAGCTAGTTCGGGATTGACCTACCTGGAGAAGTAGCTAGTTCGGGATTGACCTACTAGAGAAGTAGCTAGTTCGGGATTGACCTACTGGAGAAGTAGCTAGTTCGGGATTGACCTACCTGGAGAAGTAGCTAGTTCGGGATTGACCTACCTGGAGAAGTAGCTAGTTCGGGATTGACCTACCTGGAGAAGTAGCTAGTTCGGGATTGACCTACTGGAGAAGTAGCTAGTTCGGGATTGACCTACTGGAGAAGTAGCTAGTTCGGGATTGACCTACTGGAGAAGTAGCTACTTCGGGATTGATCTACCTGGAGCCTATCGAGCGTCCAATATTGTTATCTTTTAAAACACGTTGTTCATAGTATATGCGTTAGTTTTTGTATTGCCCAATGTTTTTAGTGTCGTTATTAACGGACTCAGGACTGCATTTAAAATAACCACTTCTACATGTAGTTGGTTCTTTGCTTAATAAAATGCCAATTTTTATGCGCGAACTGCGTCAATAATTAAGCTATTGATTAAAGTGAAATATCGCATGCTAATATAGTCCTCAAGAGATGCACAGCGCTGAGGGAGTCAGAGGAAATGAAAGCAGAAGATTGAGTGACTGAAAGAGAGACAGGGAAGCAGAACTAGAAGTCGCACGCGTGTTAGCCAGAAAATTTTCAATAGCAAATACAATTTCTTCACGGAGAGTCACAGCGAAACGACGGGGGGTTGGCGGGTGGCGGCACAGCAAAGGCCAAACAGAAGCATCCCGGGTGAAGCTTTGAAAGAAGATTTTAATTCGACACGACAAAGTCCCGCGACCCCCGTTTCGACTCTCTGGACTAGAAAGCATAGCCGAGGATGTTTGGTCTGGCCAATCCCTGCGATGGGCTAGGGAATGAGGGGAGAGTGAGGGGAGAGGAAGCAGACTTAAGATTCAGGTCAGACGCCTCGGGCCTCAGCAGCCCCAGGCTTTGGCGGACCTCAACAGCGGTCGGTGACTGTCTGCGCCTCAAAGCAGCAATGGCAAGGTGAGAAAAGGCTGAGCAGCAAACTCCTGACTGGAGCTTTACAAGCATGCTGTCTCGGGTTGAACTGAGGCAGTCAATATGTGTTGAGCAAGACACTTAACTCTGCATTGCTTCAGTTCACCCAGCTGTAAAATGGGTGCCAGCATTAGCTGGGGTAATTGAGGGTGCGTGTGGGGACCCCTTGGACTGAACAGCCGTACGCAGCCTTCAGATACGCCGCGCAATAGCTGCCGCTGAGCTGTCGGTTGCACATCTGGCCCAATCGGGGCAGGTGTAATCAATTCTTATTATGATAATCCTTCGTCATCCCTCAACTTCCCAGCATGGCATCGAAGCCGGCCAAGTTTCTCTACCCCTCCGAGGTTCGCTTCTTCGCCCGAGTGAAAAACTGGCCGGAGCTGACCGCGGCCGCCGTTGACTCCGGCGGAGACCACCGGCTGAACTCGGACAGCCTGTCCGACTATGCTCGCCGCCTGCTTAGCCACGACTCGAAGTACCCGAAACTGCAAGTTGTACAGCTCGGCGGAGTCTGGTACGCGCTGAACAGCCTGCAGCTGGCCATCTGCCGGCAGCTGCAGCGGGCCGGGCACTGCCGCCGGATCCGAGTGCTGGTTTGTCCGGCCGGGCTGCTGCCGGGCGGCCTCGGACAGGCGCTCGGCCGACCCATGGAGTTCGAAGGTCGGTTTGGGGACCGACATGTGCCTGCGTGTCGTGTTTGTTTGGCCTTCAGGTATATTCAGGATGTAGATCGAGTCTGTGAGCATGTAGATCGAGTCTGTCAGCATGTAGGTCGAGTCTGTCAGTATGTAGATCGAGTCTGTCAGCATTTAGATCGAGTCTGTCAATATGTAGATCGAGTCTGTCAGCATGTAGATCGAGTCTGTCAGCATGTAGGTCGAGTCTGTCAGCATGTAGGTCGAGTCTGTCAGCATGTAGGTCGAGTCTGTCAGCATGTAGGTCGAGTCTGTCAGTATGTAGATCGAGTCTGTCAGCATGTAGATCGAGTCTGTCAGCATGTAGATCAAGTCTGTCAGCATGTAGATCGAGTCTGTCAGTATGTAGATCGAGTCTGTCAGCATGTAGATCGAGTCTGTCAGCATGTAGGTCGAGTCTGTCAGTATGTAGATCGAGTCTGTCAGTATGTAGGTCAAGTCTGTCAGTATGTAAATCGGGTCTGTCAGTATGTAGATCGAGTCTGTCAGGATATCTATGCACTGCAATATCAAGCCGAGTTCTTAAAAGCTTCCGGTAAGGCGAAGCATATACTATAATTATTAAGGTGTTCATTCTTCAAAAGAAGAAAATCCCCCAGTAATCAGGCAGTGCGAAAGCTTGCAGAAGAAATGATTGCGGACCGGGGCGGATGAAGCAAGCAAATAAATGATTGAAGGAGGAAAGCATTAGGATAAGAAATTGCAAGCCTTTAACGCCTTGTAGCGTTCGGTTCATTTCCTGTTGATCCCGCCGTTCCTCTGCACAAGATTCTCCACCCTCTCATTACTGCCGGCAGGTAGCAACCTTAGACTGCGCTAGAGCCTGCACTTGTATTAATACTTCAATTCTTTTCACCCCCAGCTTGTGCAGTTTCTTCTGATGCTATATAAAGCAGAATATTCTGACCCCACCTGCGGCTGTTTAGGTTTATTTTTATAGTGTAAGTACTTAATTATACATCTAGTAAGCTCATCACTCTGCTCAGATGGTTAGCACACACTCTAGTGAGCTCATCACTCTACTCAGATGGTTAGCACACACTCTAGTGAGCTCATCACTCTGCTCAGATGGTTAGCACACACTCTAGTGAGGTCATCACTCTGCTCAGATGGTTAGCACACACTCTAGTGAGCTCATCACTCTGCTCAGATGGTTAGCACACACTCTAGTGAGCTCATCACTCTGCTTAGATGGTTAGCACACACTCTAGTGAGCTCATCACTCTGCTCAGATGGTTAGCACACACTCTAGTGAGCTCATCACTCTGCTTAGATGGTTAGCACACACTCTAGTGAGCTCTTCACTCTGCTCAGATGGTTAGCACACACTCTAGTGAGCTCATCACTCTGCTTAGATGGTTAGCACACACTCTAGTGAGCTCTTCACTCTGCTCAGATGGTTAGCACACACTCTAGTGAGCTCATCACTCTGCTTAGACGGTTAGCACACACTCTAGTGAGCTCTTCACTCTGCTCAGATGAGCACACTTTCTAGTGAGCTCATCACTCTGCTCAGATGAGCACACATTCAAGTGAGCTCATCACTCTGCTCAGATGGTTAGCGTACACACTCTAGTGAGCTCATCACTCTGCTCAGATGAGCACATTTTCTAGTGAGCTCATCACTCTGCTCAGATGAGCACACACACTCTAGTGAGCTCTTCACTCTGCTCAGATGGTTAGCACACACTCTAGTGAGCTCATCACTCTGCTCAGATGAGCACACACACTCTAGTGAGCTCATCACTCTGCTCAGATGGTTAGCACACACTCAAGTGAGCTCATTACTCTGCTCAGATGGTTAGCACACACTCTAGTGAGCTCATCACTCTGCTCAGATGAGCACACACACTCTAGTGAGCTCATCACTCTGCTCAGATGGTTAGCACACACTCTAGTGAGCTCATCACTCTGCTCAGATGAGCACACACACTCTAGTGAGCTCATCACTCTGCTCAGATGGTTAGCACACACTCAAGTGAGCTCATTACTCTGCTCAGATGGTTAGCACACACTCTAGTGAGCTCATCACTCTGCTCAGATGAGCACACACACTCTAGTGAGCTCATCACTCTGCTCACATGAGCACACACACTCAAGTGAGCTCATCACTCTGCTCAGATGGTTAGCGTACACACTCTAGTGAGCTCATCACTCTGCTCAGATGAGCACACACTCTAGTGAGCTCATCACTCTGCTCAGATGGTTAGCACACACTCTAGTGAGCTCATCACTCTGCTCAGATGGTTAGCACACACACTCTAGTGAGCTCATCACTCTGCTCAGATGGTTAGCACACACACTCTAGTGAGCTCATCACTCTGCTCAGATGGTTAGCACACACACTCTAGTGAGCTCATCACTCTGCCCAGATGGTTAGCACACACACTCTAGTGAGCTCATCACTCTGCTCAGATGGTTAGCACACACACTCTAGTGAGCTCATCACTCTGCTCAGATGAAAAACACTAGTGAGCTTACAAGGACCACTAAAAACCTACGTTAAGTTCCTTTTTAAATCCTCTTAGTTATCCATCGTTTCGCCCCCCCCCCCCACAGATAGCAGCAACGGCAACGGGCACAATCACGAAACCTCAGACGACCGAAGCTCATCCGAAAGCTCGGTTGATGATGATGACGAAGAAGACGAAAATCAAGGATACGGAGACAGCAACTCGGACTCATCCGGGTGCTCATGCTCGGACAGCTACTGCAGCGAATGCGCGGCCAAGGAGGCTGACATCGATGATGAAGCGGAAGGAACAGCGGCTGCGCCTGGGCAAATCCGGGCTCCAATCACCGCTATTGGGCGCTTCGGTGGGTAGAAGAGGGAAATTACGAGCTAGATGCCACGGACAAAATCGGCACCAGGAAATTAAGGCTAGCAAAATAGCGACTTGCCAAGTGGCTTTATTTTTCTGACCCTGTTCAGAATCTGATGACTAGAATCTTGTTCATAACCCATAAATTATTTGGATGGAATAAATCCTCTGCTAAATAAGAAGATAAAGTACATGTACAATAACAGAATTTTTAGGAGAAAAGCTGTCCTATATTGTAGCATTTCTTTGGCCTATTACCATACTTTAGCGTTCACTAGTAAATTTTCAAAGAAACTGTCACAAGGAAAGAGATAGCGGGTGGGGGTGGGGGCAATCAAGCACAAAATTCGAGAGACAGTGAACTGGGCTGGGATTAGCTGGCCAATGGTGAGCGGGGAGGGAGAACTGCATGTGACAGACAGCGGGGTGGGGGTTAGCTGGACCAATAGTGAGCGGGGAGGGAGAGAGCTGCTTGTGAGAGACAGTAGGGTGGGTGAGGGAGTAGCTGGGCCAATGGTGAGCGGGGAGGGAGAGAGCTGCACGTGAGAGACAGGGGGTTGGGGGTTAGCTGGACCAATAGTGAGCGGGGAGGGAGAGAGCTGCACGTGAGAGACAGGGGGTCGGGGGGTTAGCTGGACCAATAGTGAGCAGGGAGGGTTAGAGAGAGAGCTTAATAAAGAGCCCTTCAAAATGGTTTGAAAGCATCAGATCCGCATTTCACCGACTTCAGCAGCTGACGACCCGGTAGATGTACACGAAGCAGACCTTGCTGAGTTCGGTCAGTCCACGGAGCAGCTGCTGCAGCGGCTCCGCATGACTAGCACGGTCGTTCCACCGCCGCCGCCACCGCCGCCGCCACCGCAGCAGCCGCTACAGCAGCACCAAGACGACGAATCAACAGAGCGAGAGAATTTGCTTTGACTCGAAGCGGTTCTTTCACGTTTCAAACGTATCACAACAGTGTGGCTGCTTATTTACTTGATTCATTGATTAAGATCTTTTTCTCACGGTTCGTTCTTTTGTGAATCTCTTACCGGTTAAGAGGCCAGAAATCGTTACTGGCATTCGTGCACATTGAATCCTTTTAGTATTTGCCTGTATGTAACTGATGTCCACAAAAACTGCTAAAAACATGCTGTAAAAATCGGCAACTTCGGGACAATAACTAAAAAAGTTGATAAAAATGCAACAAGAAAATGCTCTCTTAGAAGCCAGAAAGTGCTACCCATTTATTGGACAAGGCAAAGCACCTGTTTTTGGCTTCTACGACAGTCCGAAAAATTGCAAAGGTTCGAGAAAATTGCTTTCTTTTTTTCGTTTTTCAAAAGCTTCAGCAGCTGCTGTCTTGTTTGACAATAATATTGGACCAGAAACACAGTTGCTAACGGCTGTTGGAAAGCGCTGCGATTCTAACCGGCCATGTTCTTTGCCAAAAATTTTACTGCCTCGTAAACGAGTCAAAGTGCTGGATGCAGCATCAGTTTGGGCCTGTGTTGTTTGCAATTAAGACGCATTAACTCTTCATCACCCTCCTCTTCATCACCCTCCTCTTCATCACCCTCCTCTCCGTCACCCTCCTCTTCGTCACCCTCCTCTCCATCACCCTCCTCTTCATCACCCTCCTCTCCATCACCCTCCTCTTCATCACCCTCCTCTCCGTCACCCTCCTCTCCATCACCCTCCTCTCCGTCACCCTCCTCTCCATCACCCTCTTCTTCATCACCCTCCTCTCCATTACCCTCTTCTTCATCACCCTCCTCTCCATTACCCTCTTCTTCATCACCCTCCTCTCCATCACCCTCTTCTTCATCACCCTCCTCTCCATCACCCTCTTCTTCATCACCCTCCTCTCCGTCACCCTCTCTTTATCACCCTCCTCTCCATCACCCTCCTCTCCGTCACCCTCCTCTCCATCACCCTTCTCTTCATCACCCTCCTCTCCATCACCCTCCTCTCCATCACCCTCCTCTCCATCACTCTCCTCTTTATCACCCTCCTCTCCATCACCCTCCTCTTCATCACCCTCCTCTCCATCACCCTCCTCTCCATCTCCCTCCTCTCCGTCACCCTCCTCTTTATCACCCTCCTCTCCATCACCCTCCTCTCCATCACCCTCCTCTCCATCACCCTCCTCTCCGTCACCCTCCTCTTCATCACCCTCCTCTCCATCACCCTCCTCTCCGTCACCCTCCTCTCCATCACCCTTCTCTTCATCACCCTCCTCTCCATCACCCTCCTCTCCATCACCCTCCTCTCCATCACCCTCCTCTCCGTCACCCTCTCTTTATCACCCTCCTCTCCATCACCCTCCTCTCCATCACCCTCCTCTCCATCACCCTCCTCTCCATCACCCTCCTCTCCATCTCCCTCCTCTCCGTCACCCTCTCTTTATCACCCTCCTCTCCATCACCCTCCTCTCCATCACCCTCCTCTCCATCACCCTCCTCTCCATCACCCTCCTCTCCATCTCCCTCCTCTCCGTCACCCTCTCTTTATCACCCTCCTCTCCATCACCCTCCTCTCCGTCACCCTCCTCTCCATCACCCTTCTCTTCATCACCCTCCTCTCCATCACCCTCCTCTCCATCACCCTCCTCTCCGTCACCCTCCTCTTCATCACCCTCCTCTCCATCACCCTCCTCTCCGTCACCCTCCTCTCCATCACCCTTCTCTTCATCACCCTCCTCTCCATCACCCTCCTCTCCATCACCCTCCTCTCCATCACCCTCCTCTCCGTCACCCTCTCTTTATCACCCTCCTCTCCATCACCCTCCTCTCCATCACCCTCCTCTCCATCACCCTCCTCTCCATCACCCTCCTCTCCATCTCCCTCCTCTCCGTCACCCTCTCTTTATCACCCTCCTCTCCATCACCCTCCTCTCCGTCACCCTCCTCTCCATCACCCTTCTCTTCATCACCCTCCTCTCCATCACCCTCCTCTCCATCACCCTCCTCTCCATCACTCTCCTCTTTATCACCCTCCTCTCCATCACCCTCCTCTTCATCACCCTCCTCTCCATCACCCTCCTCTCCATCTCCCTCCTCTCCGTCACCCTCCTCTTTATCACCCTCCTCTCCATCACCCTCCTCTCCATCACCCTCCTCTCCATCACCCTCCTCTCCGTCACCCTCCTCTTCATCACCCTCCTCTCCATCACCCTCCTCTTCATCACCCTCCTCTCCATAACCCTCCTCTCCATCTCCCTCCTCTCCGTCACCCTCCTCTTTATCACCCTCCTCTCCATCACCCTCCTCTCCGTCACCCTCCTCTTTATCACCCTCCTCTCCATCACCCTCCTCTTCATCACCCTCCTCTCCGTCACCCTCCTCTTTATCACCCTCCTCTCCATCACCCTCCTCTCCATCACCCTCTTCTTCATCACCCTCCTCTCCATCACCCTCTTCTTCATCACCCTCCTCTCCATTACCCTCTTCTTCATCACCCTCCTCTCCATTACCCTCTTCTTCATCACCCTCCTCTCCATCACCCTCTTCTTCATCACCCTCCTCTCCATCACCCTCTTCTTCATCACCCTCCTCTCCATTACCCTCTTCTTCATCACCCTCCTCTCCATTACCCTCTTCTTCATCACCCTCCTCTCCATTACCCTCTTCTTCATCACCCTCCTCTCCATTACCCTCTTCTTCATCACCCTCCTCTCCATCACCCTCTTCTTCATCACCCTCCTCTCCATTACCCTCTTCTTCATCACCCTCCTCTCCATTACCCTCTTCTTCATCACCCTCCTCTCCATTACCCTCTTCTTCATCACCCTCCTCTCCATTACCATAAGTTTAGTGTCACCCTTCTATTTTACTCAAAACTTTTTTGAAAAATGAAGGTTACACAGGAAAATAATAAACGAATAATTACTGCAATCTGATTCGCGCGTATATTGCTATGATAAGCATAATGAAAAATATTGATTAAACAGTGTCTAATGAATATAACAGTTAAAAATGTTCGTTTAATTTACGACAAAAAGTCTAAAAATGGCTATCATAACACTTCCTATATATAGCAACAGCAATAGGCCTATTGGGATAATAATTCTAAAAATAGCATTATACATTTATGACAAAAAATGGAACACAAATAAGCGCAAAAATATTTTAAAATACACTACTAGCCGATATTGCTAAAAAGAAAAAATATACATGTATTATCAAAGGAAATTTATGCCACACTGTCTACTATCAATATCAATCAAGTAGTATTTAGCGAATAGTTAAAACAGAATAAATGAGAGTACAACGGAAGGTTAAACTGCTTTGGAGGGCATTGATGCCACAGAGAATGATACCCCGACTAGAGAATCGGCGGGAACATAAAGATAACATTATATAGTGCTTCATCATTTGTTCATAAAGTGTATCACTTGCATCCAGTGTTGGTATTCATTAATTATTTAAATTGTTTTACTTTTAAATTAAAAAAAACTTTCTCAAAGCTCTTTGTTTTAATTAACACTCGGAATTTTATTTTGCTTTTTAATTCGCGCCAAACCCAGAACGCCAATCCAATTATTTCAATTGATGTTTTCGAATAATATGAACCTTATCAGTGGCGTTGCGTCTTTTAAATAATTTCAATTTTGGCGCGAATTCAAATTTTCAAAACCGCGAGAACTGATCCTTGACCCACTCCGCAGCCAGCCGGTCACATGTCTCGAAATATTCCGATTCCGGCGAAAGTCTTTCGCAAATTTTTCATTGTGTCCTCGGAGTCCTCGCCTGGCCGGCTGGCTCCGCCGCTTCGTCCGCTGCCGCCTGATGACGGCGACGCGGTGGCCGACATTTGCCGGGGCGGCGGAGGCGGCCTCTGCGGAGGAGGGCCCGGACTTGTCGAGGTTGCTGTTGGCGCCGCGGTTGTTGGCGCCGTTGTCAGAGCTTCCGGCTCAGCCGGAGCCGGAGGACCGTTGGCTGCCGCTGCGGTGGCTGAGGCGGCGGCTCGGTCCTTCTCCATCTCCTTCTCCTGCTGCAGCTGCTGCTGGTGCTGCGTCATGCGGGCCAGCACCACATCTGCAATGTGCCGTCTGTCCTCCTCCTGGGAGTCTCCGAGCAGTGGCATGTCGGAACCGGAGGCCTGGCATCCGGGTGGCATTTTGTGTCTAATGGTTTGTGTCTAATGGTTTGTGTCTAATGGTTTGTGTCTAATGGTTTGTGTCTAATGATTGGTGTCTAATGGTTTGTGTCTAATGGTTTGTGTCTAATGGTTTGTGTCTAATGGTTGGTGTCTAATGGTTTGTATCTAATGGTTTGTGTCTAATGGTTTGTGTCTAATGGTTTGTGTCTAATGGTTTGTGTCTAATGATTGGTGTCTAATGGTTTGTGTCTAATGATTGGTGTCTAATGGTTTGTGTCTAATGGTTTGTGTCTAATGGTTTGTGTCTAATGGTTTGTGTCTAATGGTTTGTGTCTAATGGTTTGTGTCTAATGATTGGTGTCTAATGGTTTGTGTCTAATGGTTTGTGTCTAATGGTTTGTGTCTAATGGTTGGTGTCTAATGGTTTGTGTCTAATGGTTTGTGTCTAATGGTTGGTGTCTAATGGTTTGTGTCTAATGGTTGGTGTCTAATGGTTGGTGTCTAATGGTTTGTGTCTAATGGTTTGTGTCTAATGGTTTGTGTCTAATGGTTTGTGTCTAATGGTTTGTGTCTAATGATTGGTGTCTAATGGTTTGTGTCTAATGGTTTGTGTCTAATGGTTTGTGTCTAATGGTTGGTGTCTAATGGTTTGTATCTAATGGTTTGTGTCTAATGGTTTGTGTCAAATGATTGGTGTCTAATGGTTTGTGTCTAATGGTTTGTGTCTAATGGTTTGTGTCTAATGGTTTGTGTCTAATGGTTTGTGTCTAATGGTTTGTATCTAATGGTTTGTGTCTAATGGTTTGTTTCTAATGGTTTGTATCTAATGGTTTGTGTCTAATGGTTTGTGTCAAATGATTGGTGTCTAATGGTTTGTGTCTAATGGTTTGTGTCTAATGGTTTGTGTCTAATGGTTTGTGTCTAATGGTTTGTGTCTAATGGTTTGTGTCTAATGGTTTGTGTCCAATGGTTTGTGTCTAATGGTTTGTGTCTAATGGTTTGTGTCAAATGATTGGTGTCTAATGGTTTGTGTCTAATGGTTTGTGTCTAATGGTTTGTGTCTAATGGTTTGTGTCTAATGGTTTGTGTCTAATGGTTTGTGTCTAATGATTGGTGTCTAATGATTGGTGTCTAATGGTTTGTGTCTAATGGTTTGTGTCTAATGGTTTGTGTCTAATGGTTTGTATCTAATGATTGGTGTCTAATGATTGGTGTCTAATGGTTTGTGTCTAATGGTTTGTGTCTAATGGTTTGTGTCTAATGGTTTGTGTCTAACTTGTGCCCCCGAGAACTAACTAGAATGTGCTCAGCCTCCTCACCCCGATGATGCGCACGGCGCCGCTCCTGAGCTGCACCGCCTCCAGCGCGCAGATGTCGGCACCGCTGAACAACCCCGATAGCTCGTCAAGCCATCGGCGGTATCTGAAAGCAGAAATTTTCACTTAGTTTTGCTGGCGTGTTCATGCGTGAGCACGTGTGCCACTCTGCTGAAGGACTCACTCTTCGGTCACTGGCAACTGCTCAAGCATAGCCGAGCCCGAGTTCACCTTCCAGCTGCCCGAGATGCTGCGTCTTCTTGGGAGTTTGAAAAATGGGGATTTTAAATAATTTGGATAAGCATATTAGCATCCTGGTTGTAACACTACTAAGCCACGGGTTTATAGGCTTGCAGAATGTCCATCACTTATGATCTGAATGGTCATCACTCATGACTTGAATGACCATCACTCATGACTTGAATGTCCATCACTCATGACTTTAATGTCCATCACTTATGACTTGAATATCCATCTCTCATGATCCGAATTTCCATCACTCAGAATCCGAATGTCCATCACTCATGACCTAAATGTCCATCACTCATGATCCGAATTTCCATCACTCAGAATCCGAATTTCCATCACTCAGAATCCGAATGTCCATCACTCATGACCTAAATGTCCATCACTCATGATCTGAATGTCCATCACTCATGATCTGGATGTCCATCACTTATGACCTGAATGTCCATCACTCATGATCTGAATGTTCATCACTCATGATCTGGATGTCCATCACTTATGACCTGAATGTTCATCACTCATGATCTGGATGTCCATCACTTATGACCTGAATGTCCATCACTCATAACCTGAATGACCATCACTCATGACCTAAATGTCCATCACTCATGACCTGAATGTCCATCACTCATGACCTGAGTTTCCATCACTCATGACCTAAATGTCCATCACTCATGACCTGAATGTCCATCACTCATGACCTGAATTTCCATCACTCATGACCTAAATGTCCATCACTCATGACCTGAATGTCCATCACTCATGACCTAAATGTCCATCACTCATGACTTGAATGTCCATCACTCATGACTTTAATGTCCATCACTTATGACTTGAATATCCATCTCTCATGATCCGAATTTCCATCACTCAGAATCCGAATGTCCATCACTCATGACCTAAATGTCCATCACTCATGACCTGAATGTCCATCACTCATGACCTGAATGTCCATCACTCATGACCTAAATGTCCATCACTCATGACCTGAATGTCCATCACTCATGACATGAATGTCCATCACTCAAGCAGCAACCCTGCCGCGCTCACAGAAATGCTTTGTAGTTGGCGCCGATTTTCTGCAACAGAATGTCGCAGCGGGCCTCCAGCAGACTTTCGGCTGTTGCGTAGGCATCTCCGGCGGGCAGCAGGGCCAGCAGGCTGCCCGCCTCTTGCAGCGCTTCCGGGTCGGCAGCGCGAAGCTTGGAAGAAGGGATTGGAAGGGGTGGCAGAGTAAGAGACCAGTTAAGAAACTGCTTCTAGTAGAAGATGCAGACAACTTTCCAGAGCTAATTAAAAATCCGGACACTTGAAACATCTGTGTAGAAGTAAAAATTATTTGCGCGCTTCTATTGGGAGTGCGCCCACTGGATATGCGCGCATGTTTGGGGACCAGACTTTCGCTCCTCTGACAATGCGTTTCAACGTCAACGGTTTCAAAAATAATATTACTTCAATTGGTTCTTAACTTCTGCGAGCTCCCGCCCGCCGACGAAAGAAGCCGTGGGCAGAGCGTGGGCGTAGCGTTCCCGATTGGAAAAGAAAGCGCATGAATTCGAACAAAAAAACTGTGCGTCACATCCAATTTCGTGCGATCTTTGCGTGCATTTTATTGGCTTTTGGGGTTTGCCGCTGGTTGTTTTGTCTGGCAATGGTTCTTCTAGAAGAGCGGGAAAAATTGAGGAAATGAAAGCCGGTTGCGGAAGATAATCGGATTGGCCTGATTGGATTAGCAATTTTTCCTCTTGCGGCGCCGGGAGGCTGCGCTAGGAAATCGGATTAAAGCGGAGTTTAGCAGCATCAGCGATTCGAGATGGTGAGGCACAAATTTCTTCTTTTTTCAGCAGCAAATTTTCTTAACGCCTTTCACGCGGCCAAGGCTTCTTGACGAGTCGGAAAAAAGAAACTGGAACCCACCGTTATCAGTCTGAATAAAAATTCTCGAACTTGAATTTAGCGTAAGCAGTAGTTTTGAAAATGACTGATAGAGCTAGCAGGAGGCCTGTGGTTCAAAATCCAAATTCCACAGCTCTTCTGATCCCCGAGCGCAAACAACGCACCCTCAGTGCCCTGTGGGTTTGGCCCTTGTGGCTGTGAATGGCAGCATTTAATGCAAGAAAACTCAGGGCTCAGTGCTAAAACAATAGAATGGCAGCTGAAATGTCTATGGCCGTTCATTTTTCACAAAATAGATTTTTACCATAGACAAGTTGTTTGAGGCTCTCAATGAGGGGGACAATTGACGCAGTTTGCGGGAACTTTTTCGACTATAGACAAAAGTCTGCAACTAAAGTTAGGCTTTAGTCTAATTGCATGGTCATAAACACTCCTGTGCATGTATGTGTGTGATTGTCATGGCACCGGGACCTGGAAACAGCTCGTCGATGAAAGCAATGGCCGAACGAGGCTGCGCCCAGAGAGCAGCTGGGGTCAGATCGGTCGGAAAAGGGGGGCAGAGCTACAGCAACGGCGTCAGAGCGGAGAGGTCGAAGATTCGAGTTTGGCCGCGTAGGTGCAGCCAGCCAGGGTAGTTAGTTCTTTGGCGCCGCCAGTTGAGAAGAAGCACGCGATGTGCAGCTGGGGAGGGTGCAGGAGATCCAGTATTGGGAGGCGAATAGCTCAGAGTGAGCTCTTTCCGAAAGCACGGTGCATTCTGCATTCAGGGGTGCCCGACGGCAGAGCAGCTGTGGCACCCGGTGACAACGCGCAAAGCGGAATTTTGAAAGCGCTGAAGAAGCGATTAGCTGAAGTCGCTGATGAGCTGTGTTGGAGCGGACTTTGACGCTGATGGCTTTGGCATTCTCGTGGAAGGTCAAAGACGACACCGAGGATTTTGAGGAAACGCTCATAGCTTTTGCTTCCACTGCTGGAGCAGGACAAGATCTAATTGAAAATACAATGCCAATTAAAAAGTAACTCATAGAAGCCCAAAAATTAGGGATTTTGGCTTCAGTTATAATAGCTACATTGGCTCTGTAAGTTAGCTAGGTACTCTTTGCTTTAAAATTGCCAGATACGCAAATCAATTTTTTTTATATTGCTGTTAATTTTTATTGCTCAATCAATTTTGTTGAGTATCTGCTAATTCAAAATTAATAAGCACCGTTTTGATTGCCAAACAGTTAGGAAATTGCTCCCCGCCGGATCAATTAATTAGAACAAATCATAAAAATGCGGAATCCCAATTAAAAGCCCACTCACCTTGCCAATTCCATTGTGAGCGTGGCCAATCTTCAGCGCGATTGGAAATCCGCCGCCGGTGCCGTCCGCGCCCGCTACCGCCGATGCAGCAGACGGCGCCGCCGCCTGCTGCGGGGGCGGCAGTTCGGAGTTGGGGTAGGAGAAGGGACGAGGGCTCAGTTGAAGTTTTCGAGACTTGGGGAAGATAGATAGAGGGGGGAGGGAGATACAGGAGAGACTGGGTGAGTGTAACCAAGGCCCGTTGGCAGGCACTGGGCGCGGGAGATTTATTAGTAACTAACTGAAGTGCCGGCCCAGCGCTCAGCCATGGAGTCCCAGAACCAGAACCTGGATTTGCCACTCATCACATGATTTTCAGACCACCGCAGATTGACTGCGGCTTTTCTGTTTAGAAACAAAAGGCAGGCCCAGTCTCTGTGTTCTTTCTGTGTTTACTAAAGTTATCATAACTTCGGTTTTGTTTAAACTATTTTTTATCGAACTTGGTCTCATTTTGAAGCTGAATAAATTCTCAGAAGTTAAGTGAAAAACCAAGAGGAAAATATAGAAAATTGTGACCGCGACAACCAGTGCAGTGGCAATTCCGCATTTATCGCTCTTTCCTGAGCACATGCTCGACTCATGAACACGCTCACACAGGGTGTACAGCAGCCCTGACTATCTAATCGTCAGGCATGTACACTGTCTGTGCCTTGGGGGTTGGCTCTCACGGCTGTGAATCGCATGACCTGGGGTCGTAACGCGATTCAGACACTAGAATCTAGCTCATAGACTACTGGGGTTGGCCCTCACGGCTGTGAATCGCATGACCTGGGGTCGTAACGCGATTCAGACACTAGAATCTAGCTCATAGACTACTGGGGTTGGCCCTCACGGCTGTGAATCGCATGACCTGGGGTCGTAACGCGATTCAGACACTGGAATCTAGCTCATAGACTACTGGGGTTGGCCCTCACGGCTGTGAATCGCATGACCTGGGGTCGTAACCCGATTCAGACACTGGAATCTAGCTCATAGACTACTGGGGTTGGCCCTCACGGCTGTGAATCGCATGACCTGGGGTCGTAACGCGATTCAGACACTAGAATCTAGCTCATAGACTACTGGGGTTGGCCCTCACGGCTGTGAATCGCATGACCTGGGGTCGTAACGCGATTCAGACACTGGAATCTAGCTCATAGACTACTGGGGTTGGCCCTCACGGCTGTGAATCGCATGACCTGGGGTCGTAACCCGATTCAGACACTGGAATCTAGCTCATAGACTACTGGGGTTGGCCCTCACGGCTGTGAATCGCATGACCTGGGGTCGTAACGCGATTCAGACACTAGAATCTAGCTCATAGACTACTGGGGTTGGCCCTCACGGCTGTGAATCGCATGACCTGGGGTCGTAACCCGATTCAGACACTGGAATCTAGCTCATAGACTACTGGGGTTGGCCCTCACGGCTGTGAATCGCATGACCTGGGGTCGTAACCCGATTCAGACACTGGAATCTAGCTCATAGACTACTGGGGTTGGCCCTCACGGCTGTGAATCGCATGACCTGGGGTCGTAACGCGATTCAGACACTGGAATCTAGCTCATAGACTACTGGGGTTGGCCCTCACGGCTGTGAATCGCATGACCTGGGGTCGTAACCCGATTCAGACACTGGAATCTAGCTCATAGACTACTGGGGTTGGCCCTCACGGCTGTGAATCGCATGACCTGGGGTCGTAACCCGATTCAGACACTGGAATCTAGCTCATAGACTACTGGGGTTGGCCCTCACGGCTGTGAATCGCATGACCTGGGGTCGTAACGCGATTCAGACACTGGAATCTAGCTCATAGACTACTGGGGTTGGCCCTCACGGCTGTGAATCGCATGACCTGGGGTCGTAACGCGATTCAGACACTGGAATCTAGCTCATAGACTACTGGGGTTGGCCCTCACGGCTGTGAATCGCATGACCTGGGGTCGTAACCCGATTCAGACACTGGAATCTAGCTCATAGACTACTGGGGTTGGCTCTCACGGCTGTGAATCGCATGACCTGGGTCGTAACGCGATTCAGACACTGGAATCTAGCTCATAGACTACTGCTCATTGTGCAATGATTTCTACTCCATCACGGAGAATTCATTCAGCTTTAAAATCAGACTTAATTCTACAAAGAAAAGCTTCAACTGAGTCGTAGTTTGTGTTTTGTGTGCAAGCTAAAAAGCTGTTGGGCTGTTCGGGGAAGAGTTGGTTGCTGGGCCTCCATGGCTCAGCCCACTGTCCCATTGAAAATCGCAGCCCAGCACTGGCTGTGTAAACACGCTACCCCCTGCCCTAGTTGGCTATTCTATGGGGAAGCCGCGGATCCGCCCTAGCTTCAGCGAGATATTTTTGGCAAATTTCATCCATTTTGAGGGGGAGTGGGAGGGGGCGGGCTGGCAGGGTTAGTGCAAACGGCCTCCGTTTATACTCGTAATGAAACTTCAGGCAGGAAGGAGGGCTTGGACAGGGGACAGAGTCCAGAGACACAGAGAGAAGGAAGGCATTAGTCGTTAAGCACAACCAAAATAGAAATCGCCATTCCACTTATGAGCAAAATTTTTTTCAGCGTGAGGAAAATAACCGGTCAGTCGTGGGATGGCGAAATAGAAGAGCTGGAAATGATTATTTTGAGACTGGGATACCATTTCTATTGACAGACCCAATCGACGACGCAATATCAATAGAAAGGGGTTCGCGCGCTGCTCTGCAACTTGCTGCTTCTATTTTTAGCATTTCAAGCTCGCCTGAGTTAAATCTTTGATTTTCGGCATCTTAGAGACAATCTAACTTATTTCTACCGTAGCTGACACAGTACTGAGACCCCTGACAATGCCTGGAGCCTGATACTTAGCAGTCCCTGACACAGTCTAGCGCATGTGTCTGATACAGTTTAGCAACCTCTGAGATAGTTTATCTCTCTTAACACAGTTCTTATCTCTCCTGACACAGTTTAGCATCCCTGACACAGTTTAGCATCCCTGACACAGTTTAGCATCCCTGACACAGTTTAGCATCCCTGACACAGTTTAGCATCCCTGACACAGTTTAGCAACCCTGACACAGTTTAGCATTCCTGACACAGTTTAGCATCCCTGACACAGTTTAGCATTCCTGACACAGTTTAGCATTTCTGACACAGTTTAGCATTCCTGACAGAGTTTAGCATCCCTGACACAGTTTAGCAACCCTGACACAGTTTAGCATTTCTGACACAGTTTAGCATCCCTGACACAGTTTAGCATTCCTGACACAGTTTAGCATCCCTGACACAGTTTAGCATCCCTGACACAGTTTAGCATCCCTGACACAGTTTAGCATTCCTGACACAGTTTAGCATCCCTGACACAGTTTAGCATCCCTGACACAGTTTAGCATCCCTGACACAGTTTAGCATCCCTGACACAGTTTAGCATCCCTGACACAGTTTAGCAACCCTGACACAGTTTAGCATTCCTGACACAGTTTAGCATCCCTGACACAGTTTAGCATTCCTGACACAGTTTAGCATTTCTGACACAGTTTAGCATTCCTGACAGAGTTTAGCATCCCTGACACAGTTTAGCAACCCTGACACAGTTTAGCATTTCTGACACAGTTTAGCATCCCTGACACAGTTTAGCATTCCTGACACAGTTTAGCATCCCTGACACAGTTTAGCATCCCTGACACAGTTTAGCATCCCTGACACAGTTTAGCATTCCTGACACAGTTTAGCATCCCTGACACAGTTTAGCATCCCTGACACAGTTTAGCATTCCTGACACAGTTTAGCATCCCTGACACAGTTTAGCATTCCTGACACAGTTTAGCATTTCTGACACAGTTTAGCATTCCTGACACAGTTTAGCAACCCTGACACAGTTTAGCATTCCTGACACAGTTTAGCATCCCTGACACAGTTTAGCATTCCTGACACAGTTTAGCATTTCTGACACAGTTTAGCATTCCTGACACAGTTTAGCAACCCTGACACAGTTTAGCATTCCTGACACAGTTTAGCATCCCTGACACAGTTTAGCATCCCTGACACAGTTTAGCATCCCTGACACAGTTTAGCATTCCTGACAGAGTTTAGCATCCCTGACACAGTTTAGCATTCCTGACACAGTTTAGCATTTCTGACACAGTTTAGCATTCCTGACACAGTTTAGCATTTCTGACACAGTTTAGCATTCCTGACACAGTTTAGCAACCCTGACACAGTTTAGCATTCCTGACACAGTTTAGCAACCCTGACACAGTTTAGCAACCCTGACACAGTTTAGCAACCCTGACACAGTTTAGCAACCCTGACACAGTTTAGCATTCCTGACACAGTTTAGCAACCCTGACACAGTTTAGCATTCCTGACACAGTTTAGCAACCCTGACACAGTTTAGCAACCCTGACACAGTTTAGCATTCCTGACACAGTTTAGCATTTCTGACACAGTTTAGCATTCCTGACACAGTTTAGCAACCCTGACACAGTTTAGCATTCCTGACACAGTTTAGCAACTCTGACACAGTTTAGCAACCCTGACACAGTTTAGCAACCCTGACACAGTTTAGCATTCCTGACACAGTTTAGCAACCCTGACACAGTTTAGCATTCCTGACACAGTTTAGCAACCCTGACACAGTTTAGCAACCCTGACACAGTTTAGCATTCCTGACACAGTTTAGCAACCCTGACACAGTTTAGCAACCCTGACACAGTTTAGCAACCCTGACACAGTTTAGCAACCCTGACACAGTTTAGCATTCCTGACACAGTTTAGCAACCCTGACACAGTTTAGCAACCCTGACACAGTTTAGCATTCCTGGCACAGTTTAGCAACCCTGACACAGTTTAGCATTCCTGACACAGTTTAGCATTCCTGACACAGTTTAGCATTTCTGACACAGTTTAGCAACCCTGACACAGTTTAGCAACCCTGACACAGTTTAGCATTCCTGACACAGTTTAGCATCCCTGACACAGTTTAGCATTCCTGACACAGTTTAGCATTCCTGACACAGTTTAGCAACCCTGACATAATATGCTTAAGCACAAATGCTATGCATACAAGTAGATTAATATCATAAAAACCATAAATAGTGCACAATTCGAGTCCTCAGATTTGCGTCGATCGGAAACAATTCGGAAGCAATTTTTTATTACTCAGTTTCACAGACCAAGAAGTATCTCGACTTCGCAAGCCCCATTCCCTGCCTTGGCGTGTTTTTTGACAAAAAGCTGCGGAAAAAATGGTCCCTCCGTCCTGCCAAAAACATCGATAGTGGGTGAAGGTGAAGGGGAACAGGGTAGTGGGTACAGAGCATTTTACTGGTCTTTCTGGTTTCTCCCAACAGTGGCACTCGCCAAGTACGAGCTTATTGTTTTCAAGTTGTGATTGTTCTTTCTTTGCACTTTCAAGTTGTCTCAGGATTTTCTTTGGTTATTTTTAATGCAGTCAGACTTCGAAACGGCTGGAATCACAATCCAACTCTGGGGCTGTTTCACTCAGCCTCAATACTGTTATCAGTGCACACTGGAGGTGGAATTTCTCCAGTCGACTAGTCCCAATGTTAAGCAACAGGATTACCATTATTCAGTTGTCAGTACGAACTACGAGTATCTTGTCTGTCTGCGTCACCATCAACAGAGGCAGGAAAGCCTCAATGGAAACAGATAAGCGCCCAGAAGCAGATAAGCGCCCAGAAGCAGATAAGCGCCCAGAAGCAGATAAGCGCCCAGAAGCAGATAAGCGCCCAGAAGCAGATAAGCGCCCAGAAGCAGATAAGCGCCCAGAAGCAGATAAGCGCCCAGAAGCAGATAAGCGCCCAGAAGCAGATAAGCGCCCAGAAGTAGATAAGCGCCCAGAAGCAGATAAGCGCCCAGAAGCAGATAAGTGCCCAGAAGCAGATAAGCGCCCAGAAGCAGATAAGCGCCCAGAAGCAGATAAGCGCCCAGAAGCAGATAAGCGCCCAGAAGTAGATAAGCGCCCAGAAGCAGATAAGCGCCCAGAAGCAGATAAGCGCCCAGAAGCAGATAAGCGCCCAGAAGTAGATAAGCGCCCAGAAGCAGATAAGCGCCCAGAAGCAGATAAGCGCCCAGAAGCAGAACAGTTTGGGTTTAAGTCTTGATTCCATTCAATATTGTGTGAATGCATTAAAATGCGAAGCATGCTTAAAGAATAAAATCATGGAAGAGGCAAAAGCTTCTACGAACGGCGATCTTTTCTAACCTGTAGTTTAGCCTACTTCAGTGGTTACCTTGTAAGTTTAACTCAGTCTTTTATTTCCGCAAGTTTTTATACCGGCAAGCTTTAAAATAAGTGATTAGAATTAATCTCTAGAATAAAAGATACCTAAAGACAGTCTAAAAAGCTACAATTAATTACCACATTTTTATTTTTTTTGTCAATCTGCCTAGTAGGAACCGAAAAGCAGACGAGTGGGAGTGGCTTAGGAAGGGAATTCTTCACCCACTATCGACCGCGGATGAGGGGTTGGCTGGGAAGGAGGCACAAGATTTTTACTCCCCATGTCTTACTTCTTGGTCTGTGCTCAGCTCAGATCGCGCCGCCAGACGCCAACCCCGCAGTCAGCGAAATGCCCCCCCCCCAACTAGGCAATAATTCCATTCTCACAATCTCAATACTCAGCAATTATTCATAATCCCCTCCCCGCCACGCACCGACTTATTGAGAAACAGAAGTCGGGATCATTGAAAGGCACCGCCCAGACCAGACTGTGTTTTCTGCGCCATCTGTCAAGGGGTTGTCTCGCTCAGTGTGTTTTCAGACAGCAGTAGCGCCAAGGCGACCACTTGGCATGGCCGGCTGTTCCGCGAAGCCCAAATTTTGTAAGATTGAGCTGTTTTTTTAATTACAATAAAGTCTCCACTTCTCAGTTGAAGATCTTTGGAATTCTGAGAAAAAGTCCACGAGCTGTACAAAATTTATAGCCGCAAGCAACGCTTTCATCGACATCATCCCACAAGCAGCACTGAGGCAATTCTGCCCATTCCGCTTGACTCCTGAGCACATACTCGACTGAGGCAATTCTGCCCATTCCGCTTGACTCCTGAGCACATACTCGACTGAGGCAATTCTGCACATTCCGCTTGACTCCTGAGCACATACTCGACTGAGGCAATTCTGCCCATTCCGCTTGACTCCTGAGCACATACTCGACTGAGGCAATTCTGCCCATTCCGCTTGACTCCTGAGCACATACTCGACTGAGGCAATTCTGCACATTCCGCTTGACTCCTGAGCACATACTCGACTGAGGCAATTCTGCCCATTCCGCTTGACTCCTGAGCACATACTCGACTGAGGCAATTCTGCCCATTCCGCTTGACTCCTGAGCACATACTCGACTGAGGCAATTCTGCACATTCCGCTTGACTCCTGAGCACATACTCGACTGAGGCAATTCTGCCCATTCCGCTTGACTCCTGAGCACATACTCGACTGAGGCAATTCTGCCCATTCCGCTTGACTCCTGAGCACATACTCGACTCATGACTTTCTAATCGATAGGCATGTACAGTCTCTGTGCCTGGGGTTTGATCCTCATTGCCATGAATCTCACGACAACCTTCCGGCCAATTTTCGTACACAAACCCCCCAAATGAATGCCGCACGGAATCGAACCAGGGGTCGCGGCTCGAGATTCAGCTGCGTTCACCACTGAGCTGCTTTGAGCCCTTGCCTAATCCTATTTTTCAGGAAGAGCTGCCACTCCAGGTTCCGCTTTTAGGTCTTCTTGGCATTGCGTATTCGCGCATGCGAGCATACTGTTGTATTATTCACGCATTAAAGCTGACGCGAGCGGCCCTGAGCTCAGCCCGCATTTATTATTCATATCTGAGCAGTCCGCCAGCCGACGTCGGGGCCCAGAAAAGTCGGCATTTGTTTTTCATGCACCGCGGCTTCTGCTGGGCATATGGGCTGGGCTGAGAGTAGATCGAGGATAGGGACGGTTTAGCATCCCTGACACAGTTTAGCATCCCTGACACAGTTTAGCATCCCTGACAGCAACCCTGACACAGTTTAGCAACCCTGACACAGTTTAGCATTCCTGACACAGTTTAGCATCCCTGACACAGTTTAGCATCCCTGACACAGTTTAGCATCCCTGACACAGTTTAGCATTCCTGACACAGTTTAGCATCCCTGACACAGTTTAGCATCCCTGACACAGTTTAGCATCCCTGACACAGTTTAGCATCCCTGACACAGTTTAGCATCCCTGACACAGTTTAGCATCCCTGACACAGTTTAGCATCCCTGACAGCATCCCTGACACAGTTTAGCATTCCTGACACAGTTTAGCATTCCTGACACAGTTTAGCATTCCTGACACAGTTTAGCATCCCTGACACAGTTTAGCATTCCTGACACAGTTTAGCATCCCTGACACAGTTTAGCATCCCTGACACAGTTTAGCATCCCTGGCACAGTTTATCATCCCTGACACAGTTTAGCATCCCTGACACAGTTTAGCATCCCTGACACAGTTTAGCATTCCTGACACAGTTTAGCATTCCTGACACAGTTTAGCATTCCTGACACAGTTTAGCATCCCTAACACAGTTTAGCATCCCTGACACAGTTTAGCATTCCTGACACAGTTTAGCATTCCTGACACAGTTTAGCATCCCTAACAGCATCCCTGACACAGTTTAGCATCCCTGACACAGTTTAGCATTCCTGACACAGTTTAGCATCCCTGACACAGTTTAGCATCCCTGACAGCAACCCTGACACAGTTTAGCATCCCTGACAGCAACCCTGACACAGTTTAGCATCCCTGACATAGGGGAGGTTGCTGCCAAGTCAGTATTTATTGGCCAATAAAATTAAATCTCTTGACAATTGAAGAAGATCAGATGCTCTACCTCTGGCCATCACTGTCCCAATAGCGATTCCCCAGAGTCCTGACTTCGGGCTCACAACTTGGTTTTTGTTTGAACGGGGGGATAATTTTTTAAACACTATAAGGAAATTTCGGCAGAATCGTGACGACTTGAACCAACGTTGGGATTAAGACAGGTTTCACCCTTACCGGGGGAGGGGCTCATCAAGTACGCCCTGCGGCACATAGGCCTTATGGCTCAGCTTCATCTGGAGGGTTCTGCTCGAGTAGATACTAGTAGAGAGACAGAACACGGCTAGGAAAGCAATTTAGCGGCAGAGAGCTTCATAGCCAGATTAATGAGCGGCGATTGCAATCCTGCCTGAACCCTCGAGTCCCCGCCTGTCCCCTTGTCGAGCTCTCGCGCACTCCAGTGTACCCGCACGCAGAGCCCCTCCATCCCCGACCGGAACAGCAGGGCCCAATCGCCGGCCTTACTGAGTCTCCCGGTCTTCTAGCGTCTCTAAGCCCATGTCTCTCTCCTTCCTTCCTAATCTCTTTCTTCCCGTCTTCCCGGCTCCCGGGGATAGCAAGTGGCAGGGAGGGGACGGAGCGGCCCGCCCGGATAGGATAAAGGATTAAGAGGGGGAGACGCCACCTCAACTCCCCCCAGCTATGATCGGCACTTGGCTATTGAAAAAGCAGACTTTGACGACTCGCCCAAGCACCGCTCTCTGGTCCCCTCTTCTGCTTTTGCCGTTTATTGTTGAACTTTTGGCGCAATTCTGCCGCTCCAAGCCTGCGCTCCCTTCTCTGCGTCAGCGCGCCCAAGGTCCCAGCTCGAATCCCCCAGCCGCCAGCCAGTCCTGAATCGGCGATGCTGCTTGCCCTGCGGCATGGCCCGTTCAAGCAGCAGCAGCCCGACACTTGAGCCCTCCCACCTGCACTCGCCGCCGCTGCCGCCGACGCAGACGCCGGCAAACTCGTCGCCGACAGCCGCCGCCCGGTTGTTCAGCCTCGCCAGCCTCCTGCTAGTGGGCGGCTGGGCCCTGGCCGCCGGCGGGCCGCCGCCAGTGGCAGCCGTCATACCCAATGGGTTCGGCACCAAGCCCTGCCCCTGCCGGCCGCATCACCCGCTGCACCCGCAGGTGGCCTTCTGCGCCAGCGACTTCGGTGAGAATCGGACAGCGACTTGCCCAGCTGTACTTGTCCACATGTACATTTTCTGACGTACGCATGGGCATGCATCGATAATCTTATTGTATAACCTTGCAATAACTGTCGCATTACCCCCATAACTGCATTGACAGCTTTGAAAGTTCGGTTCCTACGAATGACCGGTGAATATTTGAGCTCAACCATGCACCTCAAGCGCTACTGGGTCAGCGTGAAAGCGGTATTCCGCAACTCGGCCAAGGTGAGTGCTTTGCTGGATAATAAGTGCTCTGTTGGGGAGTAGCAGATCAACTGTCAACTCATCAATCCCGCCCGCAAAACCAACGGATTCCGAACGCAGATTCCAAACCTCATCCCCAACCGTCGGATGCACCTGTGGATTTACGGAGAGAGAGACAACTGCGGCCACGGCATCGTGGTCAGGTACCACGGCGAAGCCAACAGCATTATCTCGCGCGAAGTGCATTTGAAAAAACTGTACCTGGTGACCGGTGAGCGGGTGGGGCGGATGGGTTAGGCAATGAGATGAGAGTGAGAGACAATGAGATGAGAGTGAGGCAATGAGATGAGAGCGAGGCAATGAGATGAGAGTGAGAGACAATGAGATGAGAGTGAGGCAATGAGATGAAAGTGAGAGGAATGAGATGAGAGTGAGGCACTGAGATGAGAGTGAGGCAATGAGATGAGAGTGAGGCAATGAGATGAGAGTGTTCACAGCTGACCACCTTAGAGAGATGGGGCGTATTTCCCAGAATGAAACTCGGACTGTTACTGACGCCCCCGTTGCCAGGCAAACTGGAGCACGGCCAGCCGATGCTGTCCGTGTGCAGCTGGATCGCCCAGTGGCCCAATAAGACGATGCGGAAGGCAATAATGAACTCGGAGCTGGGCTCCCCCGTGGTGACGGATCAACAGGCCAGATACCTCAGGCACGGAACCTACGCTAGAGGCTGCTCAAAGTGTCGGGTGAGTAGGCGCGTTCAATGAGATTTGTACCGAGCCTATCTACATATGGAGTAGGGAAGGGGTTAAGTAGCCTTACAATAACCCTAAGTCAAAAGCATAAATGTGATGGAAACTACAGTACAGGAACCGTAAATCAACCAGTATACATGAACCATAAAGCAACCAGTATAGGAAGCATAAATCAACCAGTACAGGAATCATTAATCAACCAGTACAGGAATCATAAATCAACCAGTACAAGAATCATAAATCAACCAGTATAGGAAGCAAAAATCAACCAGTACAGGAATCATTAATCAACCAGTACAGGAACCATACATTAATCAGTACAGGAACCAAAAATTAACCAGTACACGAATCACAAATCTACAGTACTAGAACTTTATTATCAAAAGTTAATTCCCTTCTCATTAGTCTGCTTCCTTTCTTTTCTAAGAAAGTGTCAACCTTGTTTTCATTACCGACGCCGAAATGATTAGGGTATTCAACTTTCAAGGGAAAGAGCTTGATAGACCCATAGCTGATGGGCGAAGGCGCATGTCGAATTGTCAAAACTTCAATGGCACTTCAATAGAAACCGCCGTCCATTCCGCCTACGCGGCAACAGCTGGGGGAAGACAAAGGGCTACGGTTCAATCAGCGGCCGCCTGTCGGCTGTCAGCGAATGACGCTTGACGGGGGGCCGCTGCTACGGGCGCCCAAATCTCTCAACCCTCAATACCGGCTTTGCATGCAGTCTAGCATTTGAAGGAGCTGTAGAAGTGCAAAGTTACAAGTATTCAACGCACTTTTGTCTGGAACAGGGATAGCGAGGGATAGGCCAGATGCAGGGCAAATATATAGGGGAACAGATCTAGGAATATATGAGATATAAGAAAACAGTGAGAGGAGTGAGATTTGAGCAATTGGAGTGAGATTTGAGTAATGGGAGTGAGATTTGAGCAATTGGAGTGAGATTTGAGTAATGGGAGTGAAATTTGAGTGAAGGAAGTGATATTTGAACGATAGGAGTGAGAATTGAGCAATTGGAGTGAGATTTGAGTAATGGGAGTGAGATTTGAGTGAAGGAAGTGATATTTAAGCGATAGGAGTGAGGTTTGAGCGATAGGAGTGAGATTTGAGTATGGGAGTGAGGTTTGAGCGATAGGAGTGAAATTTGAGTGATGGGAGTGATATTTGAGCGATAGGAGTGAGGTTTGAGCGATAGGAGTGAGATTTGAGTATGGGAGTGAGGTTTGAGCGATAGGAGTGAGATTTGAGTGATGGGAGTGATATTTGAGCAATAGGAGTGAAATTTGAGTGATGGGAGTGATATTTGAGCGATAGGAGTGAAATTTGAGTGATGGGAGTGAGATTTGAGTGATGGGAGTGAGATTTGAGTGATGGGAGTGAGATTTGAGTGATGGGAGTGAGGTTTGAGTGATGGGAGTGAGATTTGAGCGATAGGAGTGAGAATTGAGCAATTGGAGTGAGATTTGAGTGATGGGAGTGAGATTTGAGTGATGGGAGTGAGATTTGAGCAATAGGAGTGAAATTTGAGTGATGGGAGAGAGATTTGAGCGATAGGAGTGAGATTTGAGTGATGGGAGTGAGATTTGAGTGATGGGAGTGAGGTTTGAGTGATGGGAGTGATATTTGAGCGATAGGAGTGAAATTTGAGTGATGGGAGTGATATTTGAGCGATAGGAGTGAAATTTGAGTGATGGGAGTGAGATTTTAGTGATGGGAGTGAGATTTGAGTGATGGGAGTGAGATTTGAGTGATGGGAGTGAGGTTTGAGCGATAGGAGTGAGGTTTGAGCGATAGGAGTGAGATTTGAGTATGGGAGTGAGGTTTGAGCGATAGGAGTGAGATTTGAGTGATGGGAGTGATATTTGAGCGATAGGAGTGAAATTTGAGTGATGGGAGTGATATTTGAGCGATAGGAGTGAAATTTGAGCGATAGGAGTGAAATTTGAGTGATGGGAGTGAGATTTGAGTGATGGGAGTGAGGTTTGAGCGATGGTAGTGATATTTGAGCAATAGGAGTGAGATTTGAGTGATGGGAGTGAGATTTGAGTGATGGGAGTGAGATTTGAGCAATAGGAGTGAAATTTGAGTGATGGGAGAGAGATTTGAGCGATAGGAGTGAGATTTGAGTGATGGGAGTGAGATTTGAGTGATGGGAGTGAGATTTGAGTGATGGGAGTGATATTTGAGCGATAGGAGTGAAATTTGAGTGATGGGAGTGAGATTTGAGTGATGGGAGTGAGATTTGAGTGATGGGAGTGAGATTTGAGTGATGGGAGTGAGATTTGAGTGATGGGAGTGATATTTGAGCGATAGGAGTGAGATTTGAGTGATGGGAGTGAGGTTTGAGTGATGGGAGTGAGATTTGATTGATGGGAGTGAGATTTGAGTGATGGGAGTGAGATTTGAGTGATGGGAGTGAGATTTGAGTGATGGGAGTGAGATTTGAGCGATAGGAGTGAGAATTGAGCAATTGGAGTGAGATTTGAGTGATGGGAGTGAGGTTTCAAACGAACAAATAGAAAAGAGAAAACTTTTAATTACGATTTCAAATTAAATTTTCTGCTGCATTTTTCGAACGAATTTGCAGAATATGAACAATTTTTTACGATATCCACAGCGTACTTTTTAGCTAAAACTAGCAATCTACGCCCCCCGTTGGGGAACCAAAGAAATGCAATACACGTTTTTTTAATAAGCTACATGCATCCTTGAAATCTTAAAAAATCTCCTGTCAAACCTTGTAAGCCTTGACATGTCAGTTACCCCCCCCCCACAAGCTTTAACATATCAACTTCCCCCCTTGACATCTCAGCAATGCCCCCAATAAGCCTTGGAAATCTAAAAATATCTGTCAACCTTCTAACCCTAACCCTAGCCTAACCCTAACCCTAACCCTAACCTAACCCTAAAGCATTGAAATTTCAGTAATTCTCTCTGAGAGTCATTATAGCACTACTACAGCATTATAGCGATTCCCTGCAAGTCTCGACATCGTTGGGATTCCCAAATGAATCTCTTAACTTCGACATGAAGCTTCTTTTATTTTTTACATTACGCTTTTTTATCAGCGATCCCTCCCCTGAGGAGGTATCAAATAATGTAATAAAAAGTTTTCAATAAACTACATGTAGCTTCTGACTTTAGCCTTGAAATCTCATTTATACCCCCGTGAGCCTTGACATCTCAGCTATTCCCCCCGTAAGCCTTGACATGTCAGCAATGGCCCCCATAAACCTTGAAATCTAAAAAATCCCCTGTTAACCTTGAAACCCGATAAAATATAACCCTCAACCCACACCTGACCTAAACCTAACTTTAACCCAACCTAAAGCCTTGAAATCTCAGCAATTCTTCTCCCCTAAGCCTTGACATTTTAGTGATTCCTTCTTTAAGAATCACAGCACTATAACGATTCCCTCCAAGCTTTGACATCGTAGCAATTCCCAAATGAATCTTTTAACTTCGACATGACTTTTCTTTTATGTATACATAGTGGTACTTTTATTTTTTACATGACTTTTCTTCTATCAGCGCCCCCCCGTGACGAGCCAACAAAGAATGCAATAAAAAAATGGAGTAAAGTACATGAACTTTGAAGTAGCTTCTGACTTTTGCTTTGACATCTCAGAAACCCCCCCCCCGTAATCTCAGTTTTTCTCTAAGAGCCTTGACGTCTCAGTAATTCTCCCCAGCACAGCATTATAGCTTCATTTAATTTTTACATGACACCCTTCATGTCTGACATGACGCTTCTTTTATTCTAGCATGATGCTTCTTAATATTTTAAATGACACTTTCATTAGTTTTTAAATGAGGCTTCTATGATTTTTTCATGACGCTTCTATGATTTTTTACATGACGCTTCTATGATTTTTTACATGACGCTTCTATGATTGTTTACATGACGCTTCTACGATTTTTTACATGACGCTTCTATGATTGTTTACATGACGCTTCTATGATTGTTTACATGACGCTTCTACGATTTTTTACATGACGCTTCTAAGATTTTTTACATGACGCTTTTATGATTTTTTAAATGACGCTTCTACGATTTTTTACATGATGCTTCTATGATTGTTTACATGACGCTTCTATGATTGTTTACATGACGCTTCTATGATTGTTTACATGACGCTTCTATGATTGTTTACATGACGCTTCTAAGATTTTTTACATGACGCTTCTACGATTTTTTACATGACGCTTCTATGATTGTTTACATGACGCTTCTAAGATTTTTTACATGACGCTTTTACGATTTTTTACATGACGCTTCTACGATTTTTTACATGGCATTTCTATGATTTTTTACATGACGCTTCTATGATTTTTTAAATGACGCTTCTTTTTAAAAAGTCTTTTAGTTTTCCTGACGTTGAAAAGCTTTAATTAAAAAAATTATACTCTATGAAAATTCGAACCAATTCGAACCAAACTGCATTTAGCATTTCAGTTTGTTCACCTCTAGGCTAGCTCTCATCGTTTTGATAACATCAAATTTTTCACTTATATAATTCAACACTTTAAAAGCCAAGCATAGAGTAAATCACACGAAGCAGTTATGACATAATCAGTTTCTCAGTCAGTCAGTATCAGTTAACAATATGGTTACGCAATTTAAATCAAGTCTGGTGCTACGCTTCCACACTGCATTTTCAATTCAAGTCAGAGTTACAATTCAGTTATGATGCAATCTATTTCAGAATCAGAATTCAACCAGTCAGTTTTTTCTCTAGCATTCTTACAATGCATTTCAAGTCAAAAAGTTTGCTTGACCTTTGCAAAAAAGCATGTTTTTCGAATATTTAATGCCTTTAGCATCGAGCAATTTCTTAGCCACGATGCATGTACCGTCACGGGAAAATTTCTGATCGAACAGTGCAAGTTCGAACAAAATCGGTCCAGCCATTTTTTCTCTAATCGATTGCGTACAAACAAACAAGATTTTCATTTTTAGTATATAGGACTAGCAATCTTCGCCCCCCGATGGGGGACATCTAAATAGAATATCTGTTCTCTAAAAGTAACAAAAAGACAGCGAAATAAAGCTTTCACAAAGACAACAGACATTCCATCTGTAAAGAAAACATCCCCAGACAGCATGCAAGCATCTCCCAGATAGCATGCAAGCATCTCCCAGATAGCAAGCATCCCCCAAATAGCAAGAATCCCCCAGATAGCAAGCATCCCCAGACAGCATGCAAGCATCTTCCAGATAGCAAGCATCCCCCAGATAGCAAGCATCCCCAGACAGCATGCAAGCATCTCCCAGATAGCACGAATCCCCCAGATATAGCAAGCATCCCCAGACAGCACGAAAGCATCCCCCAGATAGCAAGAATCCCCCAGATAGCAAGCATCCCCAGACAGCATGCAAGCATCCCCCAGATAGCAAGCATCTCCCAGATAGCAAGAATCGCCCAGATAGCAAGCATCCCCAGGCAGCATGCAAGCATCCCCAGACAGCATGCAAGCATCCCCAGACAGCATGCAAGCATCCCCAGACAGCATGCAAGCATCCCCAGACAGCATGCAAGCATCCCCAGACAGCATGCAAGCATCCCCAGACAGCATGCAACCATCCCCCAGATAGCAAGCATCCCTGGATACAAAGAATCCTTATAGATAGCTAGCAACCCCCTCTCAGATAGCAAGTACCCTCCACTCCCCAAGAGCAAGCATCCCCCAATAGCAAGTTACCCCAGATAGCAAGCATTCTTCCGATAGCAAGCATCCCTCCCCCCAATAGCAAGCATCACTCAGATACCAAGCATCCCCCTGATAGCAAGTATCCATCCTTAAATAGCAAGCATCCACCAGACATCAAGTAGCTAGTGCAATAATTTCCTTAGCTTTATAGTGGCTCCATTTTGTTTGGCATGACACTTCTTTTTATGTTTGACATGATGGCTCTTCTATGTTTGACATGGACACATGGTGTCTCTTCTATGTTTGACATGGTGGCTCTTCTATGTTTGACATGGTAGCTCTTTAATGTTTGACATGGAGTCACGTATATGTTTGACATAGTGGCTCTTTAATGATTGACATCGTGGTTCTTTAATGTTTGACATGGTGGCTCTTTAATGTTTGACATGGTGTCTCTGTTATGTTTGACATGGTGGCTCAGTTGTTCGACATGGTGTCTCTTCTATGTTTGACATGGTAGCACTTTAATCTTCGACATGGTGGCTCTTTTATGTTTGGCATGGTGGCTCTTTAATGTCTGACATGGTGGCTCAATAATGTTCGACATGGTGGCTCTTTTATGTTTGACATGCTGGCCCTTTAGTGTTTGACATGCCTGCTCTTTAATGTTTGACATGGTGGATCTTTAATGTTTGACATGGAGTAATGTATATGCTTGACGTGGTGGTTCTTTTATGGTTGACATGGTAGCTTTTTTATGTTTGACATGGCGGCTCTTTTATGTTTGGCATGGTGGCTCTTTTATGTTCGACATGGTGGCTCAATAATGTTCGACATGGTGGCTCTTTGATGTTTGACATGGTAGTTCTTTTATGTTTGATTTGGTGGCTCTTTTATGTTTGGCATGGTGGCTCTTTAATGTCTGACATGGTGGCTCAATAATGTTCGACATGGTGGCTCTTTTATGTTTGACATGCTGGCTCTTTAATGTTTGACATGGTGGCTCTTTAATGTTTGGCATGGTGGCTCTTTAATGTTTGACATGGTGACTCTTTTATGTTTGACATGGAGTAATGTATATGCTTGACGTGGTGGTTCTTTTATGGTTGACATGGTGGCTCTTTTATGTTCGACATGGTGGCTCTTTTATGTTTGGCATGGTGGCTCTTTAATGTTTGGCATGGTGGCTCTTTAATGTTTGACATGGTGGCTCTTTAATATTTGACATGGTGGCCCTTTTATGTTCGACATGGTGGCTCTTCAATGTTTGACATGGTACCTCTTTTATGTTCGACATAGTGGCTCTTTAATGTTTTACATGGTGGCTCTTTAATGTTTGACATGGTGACTCTTTTATGTTCTTCATGGTAGATCTTTTATGTTTGACATGGTGGCTCTTTAATGTTCGACATGGTGGCTCTTTACTTTACTTTTCGAAATGGTGGCTCTGTTTTATGTTTGACATGGTGGCTCTTTAATGTTCGACATAGTGGCTGTTTTATGTTTGATATGATGGCTCTTTAATGTTCGACATGGTGGATCTTTAATGTTTTTATTGGTGTCTGTTTTATGTTTGACATGGTGGCTCTTTAATGTTCGACATGGTGGCTCTTTAATGTTTGACATGGTAGTTCTTTTATGTTTGATATGGTGTCTGTTTTATGTTTGACATGGTGGCTCTTTAATGTTCGACATGGTGGCTCTTTAATGTTTGACATGGTAGTTCTTTTATGTTTGATATGGTGGCTCTTTTATGTTCGACATGGTGGCTCTTTAATGTTCGACATGGTGGCTCTTTTAGGTTTGAAATGGTGGCTCTTTTGTGTTTGACATTGTGGCTCTTTAATGTTTGACATGGTGGCTCTTCTATGTTTGACATGGGAGCACTTTAATCTTCGACATGGTGGCTCTTTAAGTTTTGACATTGTGGCTCTTTAATGTTTGATATGGTGGCTCTTTTATGTTTGACATTGTGGCTCTTTAATGTTTGATATGGTGGTTCTTTTATGGTTGACATGGTGGCTTTTTTATGTTTGACATGTTGGCTCTTTTATGTTTGGCATGGTGGCTCTTTTATGTTCGACATGGTGGCTCTTTTATGTTTGACATGGTGGCTCTTTTATGTTCGACATGTTGGCTCTTTTATGTTTGGCATGGTGGCTCTTTAATGTCTGACATGGTGGCTCAATAATGTTCGACATGGTGGCTCTTTTATGTTTGACATGCTGGCTCTTTAGTGTTTGACATGCTGGCTCTTTAATGTTTGACATGGGGGCACTTTTATGTTTGGCATGGTGGCTCTTTAATGTTTTACATGGTGGCTCTTTAATATTTGACATGGTGGCCCTTTTATGTTCGACATGGTGGCTCTTCAATGTTTGACATGGTACCTCTTTTATGTTCGACATAGTGGCTCTTTAATGTTTTACATGGTGGCTCTTTAATGTTTGACATGGTGACTCTTTTATGTTCTACATGGTAGATCTTTTATGTTCGACATGGTGGCTCTTTAATGTTTGATATGGTGGCTCTTTAATGTTCGACATGGTGGCTTTTTAATGTTCGACATGGTGGCTCTTTAATGTTCTTAATGGTGTCTGTTTTATGTTTGACATGGTGGCTCTTTAATGTTTCGACATGGTGGCTCTTTAATGTTCTTAATGGTGTCTGTTTTATGTTTGACATGGTGGCTTTTTAATGTTCGACATGGTGGCTCTTTAATGTTCTTAATGGTAACTCTTTTTTGTTGTTCGAAATGGTGGCTCTTTTATGTTTGACATGGTGGCTCTTTAATGTTTTACATGGTGGCTCTTTAATGTTTCGACATGGTGGCTCTTTAATGTTCGACATGGTGGCTCTTTAATGTTTGATAAGGTGGCTCTTTAATGTTCGACACGGTGGCTCTTTAATGTTCTTAATGGTAACTCTTTTTTGTTGTCCGAAATGGTGGCTCTTTTATGTTTGACATGGTGGCTCTTGTATGTTTGACATTGCGCTTCTTTTATGTTTAGCAGTTTTTTGTTTTTAAGGTGTTTTAATAAAAAAATCATTTTGCGCTACCAAGATTCGAACCCAGGTCGCTGCATTAGCAGTCCAGTCTGTTCGCATCTAGGCTATCTTTTTTCAATTGGAGCACATGAATTGTGGCCCTTATAATTCAATTCTTACAGCAAGTCGGTTAGAGTAAAAATTTATGACATAATCAATTTCTCAGTCAGCCAGTATCAGTCTTAATTTAAGTTAGCAATATTGTTACGCAATTTTAATCAAGTCTTGTGTGCGTTTCTGTGGCACTGTTTTCACCTTGTTGTGATGCAATCTTTATCACAATTGAAATTCAGTCAGTCAGTTTTTTCTTAGCATTCTTACAATGCATTTCAAGTCGAAATTTTTGCTTGACCTTTGCAAAAAAGCATGTTTTTCGAATATTTAATCCCTTTAACATTGAGCAATTTCTTAGCCAAGATGCATGTACCGTCCCAGGAAAATTTCTGATCAAATGGTGCAAGTTTAAAGAAAATCGGTTGAGCCATTTTTTCCGAAATCTATCGCATACCTACCCACATACAGACAACTCATTTTTAGTATATAAGATAATTGCATAGCTAGTTGAAAAAGTTGCACAAATCGAATTCAGCCTGCAATTTTGCGTGTTCAGAATTTTTTTTTTAATAAAAACTTGTTTGTGGAACATTTTTTGAAGAAAAGCACTGCAGCGACCCTAACTTTTTGCAACGCAGTCAATTTAATAAAATATGCGAAAAAAAATTTGTTTGAAAAAAAATCTTTTTCCTACCTCAGAATAGAACAAATCAAGTTTAGAAATGATAGAAATTTTAATGTTGGAAAACCAAAATTCCATCCTCTGTCAATAACGCCAGGAAATGAATATATTTAATCTGTAGTTTGTTCAATATGGCCCATTTCACTGCCGAACTTCAAGGAGGAGTGAGAGGGGACTGAGAGGATGAGTGAGAGGGGAGTAAGAGTATGGGTGAGAGGGGAGTAAGAGGATGAGTGAGAGGGGAGTGAGAGGGGAGTGAGAGGATGAGTGAGAGGGGAGTGAGAGTATGAGTGAGAGGATGAGTGAGAGGATGAGTGAGAGGATGAGTGAGAGGGGAGTGAGAGGATGAGTGAGAGGGGAGTGAGAGGATGAGTGAGAGGATGAGTGAGAGGGGAGTGAGAGGATGAGTGAGAGGATGACTAAAAGGATGAGTGAGAGGGGAGTGAGAGTATGAGTGAGAGGGGAGTGAGAGGATGAGTGAGAGGGGAGTAAGAGTATGAGTGAGGGGAGAGTGAGAGTATGAGTGAGAGGGGAGTAAAAGTATGAGTGAGGGGAGAGTGAGAGTATGAGTGAGAGGGGAGTAAGAGTATGAGTGAGAGGGGAGTAAGAGTATGAGTGAGAGGGGAGTAAGAGTATGAGTGAGAGGGGAGTGTGAGTATGAGTGAGAGGGGAGTGAGAGTATGAGTGAGAGGGAGAGGAGGGGAGTGAGAGAAGTGAATGATGATAGGGAGAGAGGGTGAGAGAGGAGAGTGAGAGGGGGTGAGAGAGGAGAGTGAGAGAGGGTGAGAGAGGAGAGTGAGAGGGGGTGAGAGAGGAGGGTGAGAGAGGGTGAGTGAGGAGTGAGAGGGGGTGAGAGAGGAGAGTGAGAATGGAGAGTGAGAAGGGAAGTGAGGGGGGAGAGGGAGAAGAGAGAGACGGAGCCCGAGCAACAGCGGGCGGAGTGGAGTGCCAAGCCGGCAGGAGCTCAGCAGCCAGCACTGAAGGCTGGGCAGCACAGAGAAAGTGTGCAGCAAGGCGGGACTCCGAAGTGGGTGACCCGAAGCCGAAAGGCGAGCCAAAGTTGATCTGCAGGCTAGCAGCGGGGCATGGGGGGTCAGCAGCGGTTATCAGCTAGCAGTTGTGGAATCAGCCGGTTGATTGAGTGGCTTCTGCGGCGGGCGCTGGACTTCTTATCTCTAGGCCGGGATCTCAGACTTGTGTGTTTTTTAGGCGCGCGAAAAATGCGCCCAGCCTCCGCTTCATACAGCCGACACAGATTGAGGCTGGACGGGGCTGTGCGATTTCCGCTGCTTGGAACCTTTTTTCTGACCGCTGCCAAAATGAACAAGTGCGTTTATCGGAGTGGGCCGAAGGGCGGTTTAGGATAATCCGCCCTAGACTTATACAAATATAATGCCATTAAGGATTAGTTGGATAATTAAATACAGAGCAGGCGGATGAACAAATTCAATTTTTTGTCGAAGTATTATTCGCTATAAGATCATCATGTAGACGGAAACATTGCCAGCATTTGCATTGGATCACCAGATACATTAAGAAAATCGAGGACATCAGACAGATAGACGAGCCTATTAGGTAGATTATACATACATTAGGAAGATCTACAAAGAAATGTGGCAGATCGATGAACACATTCAACACATTGACAAACGCATTCGATACATCGACAAACACATTAAACACATTAGATACATCGACAAACACATTAGATACATTGACAAACACATTAAACACATTAGATACATTGACAAACACATTAAACACATTAGATACATCGACGAACACATTAGATACATTGACAAACACATTAAACACATTAGATACATTGACAAACACATTAAACACATTAGATACATTGACAAACACATTAAATACATTAGATACATTGACAAACACATTAAACACATTGACAAACACATTAAACACATTGACAAACACATTAAACACATTGACAAACACATTCGACAGATCGAAAAACACATTAAACACATTGACAAACACATTCGATACATTGACAAACACATTCAACACACTAGCAAACACATTCGACAGATCGACAAACACATTCCACAGATCGACAAACACATTCGACAGATCGACAAACACATTCCACAGATCGACAAACACATTCCACAGATATACATGTATGAATGCATCGGGCAGATAAACAAAATACATTAGGCAGATCGGCCTCTCAATACCCTCAGCACCTCCCCTCCTTCGCAACCCAATCAGATCGAGGACAGACTGTTTCAACCAATCAAAAACGTCACGGCAGAACAGGCGAATTCGTGCAGCTTCGACCCCAGCAGGGACTACTTCATGTGCCTGACCAGCTTCTCCTACTGCGCCTACTACAGGGACCCCTACAGGCGGACCGCAGGCTGCGCCTGGCACACTGCCAGCACCAAGCGCTACAAGAAATGCGCCACAGGCAATCTTCAAATTGAAGCCCAGCGCAGAGGCATTACACGCTAACATAATCAAATAATATTAATAACCGGACGTTACACTTTATCGACAAATCGGTGTTATTTTCCTCTGAATGATTAATATTATTCTGTTGATCCAACCGCCCACTGCACCCTTCGAGCTCGAACAATAGCAAAAGAAAATTTCTTAGTTGTTCCGACAGGCAAATCCATTATTGGCAGCAGCCCAGAAATGCTTTGATAGATTTCGTTTATTTCATGAAAGGTAATGTAAGAATGACAGTGAACAGAATAGGATAGGATGAGAGAAGAATATAAGATAAGAGTGATAGGCCGACTCAACTCTCAGTCTTTCTCTCTCTCTGTCTCCTCTCTCTGTCTCTATTCGGGTCAGTGTTTATGTGGCAGTGTGTAGCTCTTACGTTGGTGTTTTCCTCCTACAGAAGCACCATACGCAGTAGACAAAATGAAATTACTTCTTTAATAATAATATCGTAGTTAAGCTTGAGTCTGAAGTTCTCAAGAGTTAGTCGTCTTATTTAGAAATCACTGCACGGATTGAACTGTTTTTAACAAAACAGCGCGCTGATTTGAATCAGGCTCAGTCAGTTCTAAAGTGCATTTATGCCGGTTTGCGGCTCCGCTAAGATTAGCAGTGAAAGCAAATCAGAAACCAAAAATATTAGCGCAGTTCCCCATTTGCAACGTGGATTTCTTGCTCGCTCATCTCTTCCAGTAGTTGTCGAGCCGTGTGGTGTCCCCTTCAAGTTTTTCCATCAATTGCCGCTTTTCAATGAGTACCGCTAAGGCTGGCCGCGAAACCATTGCCACGCTGTTTTGTCTTATTATTGTTAATATTGTTATTAATTGTAATAATATTATTACTATATATAAGAGTAATACGAGCGTATTATAATCTATAGTAATCTTTAGTAATATTGTAAGTATAATAGTAATAATTGTTATAACACTAGTAATTATTACTATTATTATAAACACTATTACTATCATTATTATAACTGTTATTATTTATTTATTTATTATTACTATTATTATTATGGATGTATTTGCCGTTTCCTCACACTAGCTCTCTCTCTGCAAGCAGTTTTACCTCGCTTACTCCGTACGGATTGATGTTTTTTGCATTATTTTTGTATGTCAGTCTCTGCCTCTGTGTGCTTTATTTTGCTGTATTCATTCTACTTTTATTGAAGAGGGAATCTACAGATAAACTGTGCAGACGGAGTCTCGGAGGCCCCGGTCTCAGACCTCTATTGATGTTCACGCAGATCTCGCAAGTCGCCTCGTGATTCATAGGAGCTAAAATTACACCAGAAGATGATAATTTTCGAACTGATTGGTTGGCCTCGAAAATGAGGGATCTTGCGCATTCAAACTTGTCTTTTATTGATTAAATAAATTTGGAAATCAATGGCCGTCATATTTTTTCATTGAAACTGACATTGTGAGTCAAATGAGTGGCCTAAATGAATGCAGAGTGACTCCGATGATTGCAGAGTGACTCCAATGATTGCAGAGTGACTCCAATGATTGCAGAGTGACTCCAATGATTGCAGAGTGGCTCAAATGATTGCAGAGTGACTCCGATGATTGCAGAGTGACTCTAATGATTGCAGAGTGACTCCGATGATTGCAGAGTGGCTCAAATGATTGCAGAGTGGCTCAAATGAGTGTAGAGTGACTTAAATCAGAGCAGAGTGACTCAAATGGGAGCAGAGTGACTCAAATGAGTGCAAAAGTGTCTCAAATGGGAGCAGAGTGACTCAAATGAATGCAAAAGTGTCTCAAATGAGTGCAGAGTGACTCAAATGGGAGCAGAGTGACTCAAATGAGTGTAGAGTGACTTAAATCAGAGCAGAGTGACTCAAATGGGAGCAGAGTGACTCAAATGGGAGCAGAGTGACTCAAATGAGTGCAAAAGTGTCTCAAATGGGAGCAGAGTGACTCAAATGAATGCAAAAGTGTCTCAAATGAGTGCAGAGTGACTCAAATGAGAGCAGAGTGACTCAAATGGGAGCAGAGTGACTCAAGTCAGAGCAGAGTGACTCAAGTCAGAGCAGAGTGACTCAAGTCAGAGCAGAGTGACTCAAGTCAGAGCAGAGTGACTCAAGTCAGAGCAGAGTGACTCAAATCAGAGCAGAGTGACTCAAATCAGAGCAAAAACGAGTCCGATCATAACCAAGTGAGCAAAAACTGACGAGTTCCAAAGACGCTATCTAACGAGCACGCTGTATTGATCTGTTTTCATCGAGAGTGACTTATTGAATTCACAGTAAATAAAATGAACACCTTCACTCGGCACTTCTACTATGTAAGTTATGGCTCGAGAGTCGGATACTGCAGGCCTGGCTTCCCTAATTCGATCCCCATTCGCCCCTTCAAAGAACATCCGCCGGTTTTCTCCCAAGCCAGCAGGGGGAGGGGGAGTGGGAATTGCGCCAAATCGATTTGGGGGGGGGGCGTGCCGCCACTGTAGCGCACAGTTTCTCCCCATCTGCTGGGGAAAGAAATATGATGAGGGAAGGGAGGAGAGGCGGCAAGCAGATAGGGGGCGGAGCTCCGCACCCAACAGTCTAGAAGTCATCGGCAGAAGTGGCATTTGCTCGCCAGCAGTAAACATAAGGGAGTTGGCTATCTATTCAAGCCTGAGGCGGCCAACCAATTCGCGTCTGGGCAGCTCGACCCCCTCCCTCGTCTCCCTTGATCGGCAGACCAATCAGGATAGAAAAATTACCGATTTAAAAATTCCCCGGTTTAACTGCGGCAACAACTGCAATGGCTAACTTGATCTATGATCTCTCCCTGGTCATTGTCAAATCTCTGTCTAATCTCTGTCTAATCTCTGTCTATTCTCTGTCTCATCTCTGTCTAATCTCTGTCTAATCTCTGGCCAATCTCTGTCTAATCTCTATCTAATCTCTGTCTAATCTCTATCTAATCTCTATCTAATCTCTGTCTAATCTTTGTCTAATCTCTATCTAATCTCTGGCTAATCTCTGTCTAATCTTTGTCTAATCTCTATCTAATCTCTATCTAATCTCTGTCCTCTGTCCCCAATTTCTGCCTTCTCTCTCCAAATCTCTCTCGTCACTCCCTTTAATCTGTCCTTAATTTCTACCTAATCGCATGATTTCTCAATGATCTCTCTTTGATCTCTCTATGATCTCTCTATGATCTCTCTATGATCTCTCTATAGATGATCTCTCTATGATCTCTCTATGATCTCTCTTTAATCTCTCTATGATCTCTCTATGATTTCTCTATGATCTATCTATGATCTCTCTATGATCTCTCTATGATCTCTCTATGATCTCTCTATGATCTCTCTATGATCTCTCTATGATCTCTCTATGATCCATCTATGATCCATCTATGATCTGTCTCCATCTCTCTATGATCTATCTATGATCTCTCTATGATCTCTCTATGATCTCTCTATGATCTCTCTATGATCTCTCTATGATCTCTCTATGATCTCTCTATGATTTCTCTATGATCTATCTATGATCTCTCTATGATCTCTCTATGATCTCTCTATGATCTCTCTATGATCTCTCTATGATCTCTCTATGATCTCTCTATGATCTCTCTATAGATGATCTCTCTATGATCTCTCTATGATCTCTCTATGATTTCTCTATGATCTATCTATGATCTCTCTATGATCTCTCTATGATCTCTCTATGATCTCTCTATGATCTCTCTATGATCTCTCTATGATCTCTCTATGATCTCTCTTTATGATCTCTCTATGATCTCTCTATGATCTCTCTATGATCCATCTATGATCTCTCTATGATCTCTCTATGATCCATCTATGATCTCTCTATGATCCATCTATGATCTCTCTTTATGATCTCTCTATGATCTCTCTATGATCTCTCTATGATCCATCTATGATCTCTCTATGATCTCTCTATGATCCATCTATGATCTCTCTATGATCCATCTATGATCCATCTATGATCTGTCTCCATCTCTCTAAGATCTCTATATGATCTCTCTATGATCTTTATAAACTCTGCCTAGTTGTTTCCATCTCTCCGCATATCCCCAAAAATATTGATTAATGCCGCCCAAAACACGCGCCACTCTCTGGAACTCTCTCTCGCACGGTGCCCAACCCAGGGCTCGCTGAAGTTCGGCACTCTGCAGTGAAGAATCGCATTAAAATCAGAGCCCAGTCCTGGGGTGGCAAAGTGCATCCCCAGCCGATGCGAAATCAATACTGAGCACTGGAGTTGTGTAGGCAGAAGTGGATCAGTCTAGACAGCACAGGATTTCCGTACGGCTATATGGGCGGCCAGATTAAGAAAGTTCAGAATGGAACACATGCGGGCTAGAAGAGACGGAGAGACGGAAACAGATGTGCTTCCGAACAGACTATTTTTTGCTACTAGAAGCAATCTGCCCCCCCCCCAACCAGCTCTGCTCAATTGGGACTCAGCTGTGAGCTCCAGCGGGCGCTTGCACGCGATGCCAATCTGCGAAGGCATCATTCATTGGGACACAATGCGGTCCCGGGACGGTGAAGCGGTGAGGCTCTGCACTTTACTCGTGCCCACCCGTTGCTAGGGACGCACAGCGCGCGCGGACACGGGTCTAATTAACCACAGCCAGCCCCCCCGCCTCCCCCCAATGACGGAGCGCGGATGCTGGAAAAGAAGCACAGAAAATAATTATCTCGGCGCAAGAAACGACAGGCTTTCAGCGAGAGGCGAAGCGGCCCCATCATTCCGGCAAAATTGTCTTCATTGGCTGCTTGTTCTGCTGCTCGGAAAGCGAAACGGCAGATCTTTCTTCGGTTCTGTTAGCAGCCAGGAGCTGCACAGCAGTGCCTTCGTTGCGAAATGCATTAGCTAGATAGGGACTGCCCTATTGAGCTTAGCCTTATCAAAGTTACAGTTTACAGAATTATTTGTTTGAAAATCCGCCTAGCATACATCGCTAGTGAGAATCTGAAATTTTGCTTGAATTTCGCGGACCGCTAAAGAGACTAATAGTGCCAAATCCTGTCAACAACAGCCGGCAAGCCTTACCAGGTCCAGGTGTCCCAGATAGATGGTCTGGTCAATCAGCGGGAAGGCCTCGGCGCCTGTTCGAGCCTGCAGTCGCGTCAGGTTGGCGAACTGTTGGAGCGAAGGGGGGGCGATGGATTTCCAGTGTAGCAACTGGCTAAGTGGATATTCTGATGCGAGCGGGGTTTACTTGTCTCCGGGTACTCAAGAAAGTAATTTAGACTGCACACCTCCCTATAACACGAACATGGCTAAAGAGTATACACAATCCTGGCTACTGACAGTAGCATCGTGGAAAATTTAGAGTATAATGAGTGAGGTAGATTTAGGGAAAGGGGAAAACAGCCAGAGACACAGGTAGAGAGAGACAGAGATAGGGAGAGAGGACAGGGAGAGAGGACAGGGAGAGAGGACAGGGAGAGAGGACAGGGAGAGAGGACAGGGAGAGAGGACAGGGAGAGAGGACAGGGAGAGAGGACAGGGAGAGAGGACAGGGAGAGAGGACAGGGAGAGAGGACAGGGAGAGAGGACAGGGAGAGAGGACAGGGAGAGAGGACAGGGAGAGAGGACAGGGAGAGAGGACAGGGAGTGAAGACAGGGAGAGAGGACAAACAGAGAGGACAGGCAGAGAGGACAGGCAGAGAGGACAGGCAGAGAGGACAGGCAGAGAGGACAGGCAGAGAGGACAGGCAGAGAGGACAGGCAGAGAGGACAGGCAGAGAGGACAGGCAGAGAGGACAGGCAGAGAGGACAGGCAGAGAGGACAGGCAGAGAGGACAGGCAGAGAGGACAGGCAGAGAGGACAGGCAGAGAGGACAGACAGAGAGGACAGGCAGAGAGGACAGGCAGAGAGGACAGGCAGAGAGGACAGACAGAGAGGACAGGCAGAGAGGACAGGCAGAGAGGACAGGCAGAGAGGACAGGCAGAGAGGACAGACAGAGACGATAGGTCAGGAGCAGTATCTGGTTCTTCACCTTGAGTCTGCCGTGCCCGTGGACATGCAAGTTTGAAGTTCTAGATGTACTGTACACTGTAAGATCTTTACTTCACATTCTCTTCTGTGAGAGGCCCCTCGCTCACCAGCCAGGCCCTGTCGGCGAAGTTGTACAGCGTGGCGGCCTGGTTGACGCACGGCACCCCGGCGTAGGTCAAACCGGCCAGCAGGCCGCGCCAATCGCTGCGAGCGTCGCGAACTCGCTGACGAATCAGTGCGCAGTCCGGCTTGAAGAGCCTGGTGGGTTCGGGTGGAGCGCAAGTATCTGCGGTGAGCTAGAGACCTGTTAGACATCAAATTTGTTAGACACCAAACCTGTTAGACATGAAAACTGTTCGACATGAAACCGGCTAGACATCAAACCTGTTAGAGATCAAAACTGCTAGGTATCAAACCTGTTAGACACGAAACCGGTTAGACATCAAACCTGTTAGACATGAAACCTGTTAGACACGAAATCGGCTAGACATGAAACCGGTTAGACATGAAACATGTTAGAGATCAAAACTGCTAGGTATCAAACCTGTTAGACACGCAACCTTAGTTTGACATCAATCTGTAAGGCCTTAAACCTATGATGCAGGAAGCCGTTGGACGCAGTCCAAGCCAGAGCTCCCCCTCGCTACCCAGTTGAGGAATCGCGGCACTCCAAATCTCATCCCTGACAATGCCAGTCCACTGCAACAGCTAAGAGTGCAGTCGCTGTGTTCTCCCGATTTGAATAGGCGGCAAATATTTGCTCTTGGGCTTGGCGATGGGCCACTGCGTTTCTGACAGGACAAGCTCTCTGCCCCGGCCCCCAGCAGATGGCTTTGGGAACTGTTCGACCATTGGAAGCCAAGCTTGCAGGACGAGTATCAACAAAAAATCAATAGAATTATCTCATAACTATGAGCCTTCAGAAAAGTAGGAGTAATTAGCACTAGTAACTAATGTCAAGGAACCAGTTAACGAATGGTCCTAGATACTGTTTTACGGCTGAGGGTTGTAGCCTAGTGGTTAGAGCGTCCGACTCAGACTTGAAGGTCGGGGGTTCGATTCCTGATCCCACGGAACGATTTGTGTCCTTGAGCAAGACACTTAACTCTGCATTGCTTCAGTTCACCCAGCTGTAAAATGGGTGCCAGCATTAGCTGGGGTAATTGAGGGGGTGCGTGGCGACCCCCCAGTCCTTGGACTGAACAGCCGTACGCAGCCTTCAGATGCGCCGCGCAATAGCTGCGGCTGAGCTGTCGGTTGCACATCTGCCCATTAGGGCAGGTAATCAATTTTTATTAATATTTAAGTACTTATGAAACCTAAATGTTAATTATCTGTGCGACTCTGGTGTAAAATCATGTCTGAAATCCGTCAATCTTCGATTAGATATGAGAAATTCTATTCATACTTTGTATGAACAATAGTAATAAGTTGTGTGAGCAATGACTGTGATACTCATACTCATAAAAATGAGTATTAAATGAGAGTCCAGCATGAAGCTGAAATATTATTAGTCCTCGGTAACGGTATCAAAACATCCAATTTTGAATTCCCCGGCCCACTCAGATGAATGCTTGCAATGGAAAGTCAGAGAAGGCACAGACGATAGGGTCAGGAAAAAAACCAAATGTTCCTGAACCTTGGAGTAGCGCCAAGAAACGCAAGAGAGAGAGAGAGAGAGAGAGAGAGAGCCCGCTTTTAGTGCTTACTGAGCAAACATTAAAGTGATGAAGCCTCGTATGGATGGAAGATGAGACTGGGCTGGCGCCAAGACTCTGATCTACAGTCCATCGAAAAGGACTCTGAGGGGGGTTGACGTTTATCAGGAATTTAAATGAGCATTTAGAAGAAAGGGCGGGGCACTGAGGACTGTCACAGGAAGCACAGGGCACTGAGGACTGTCACGGGAAGGACAGGGCACTGAGGACTGTCACAGGAAGCTCAGGGAACTGAGGACTGTCACAGGAAGCACAGGGCACTGAGGACTGTCACAGGAAGGACAGGGAACTGAGGACTGTCACAGGAAGCACAGGGAACTGAGGACTGTCACAGGAAGCACAGGGCACTGAGGACTGTCACAGGAAGGACAGGGCACTGAGGACTGTCACAGGAAGCACAGGGCACTGAGGACTGTCACAGGAAGGACAGGGCACTGAGGACTATCACAGGAAGCACAGGGCACTGAGGACTGTCACTGGAAGCACAGGGCACTGAGGACTGTCACAGGAAGGACAGGGCACTGAGGACTGTCACAGGAAGGACAGGGCACTGAGGACTGTCACAGGAAGGACAGGGCACTGAGGACTGTCACAGGAAGCACAGGGCACTGAGGACTGTCACAGGAAGGACAGGGCACTGAGGACTGTCACAGGAAGGACAGGGCACTGAGGACTGTCACTGGAAGCACAGGGCACTGAGGACTGTCACAGGAAGGACAGGGCACTGAGGACTGTCACAGGAAGGACAGGGCACTGAGGACTGTCACAGGAAGGACAGGGCACTGAGGACTGTCACAGGAAGGACAGGGCACTGAGGACTGTCACAGGAAGGACAGGGCACTGAGGACTGTCACAGGAAGGACAGGGCACTGAGGACTGTCTCAGGAAGGACAGGGCACTGAGGACTGTCACAGGAAGGACAGGGCACTGAGGACTGTCACAGGAAGGACAGGGCACTGAGGACTGTCACAGGAAGGACAGGGCACTGAGGACTGTCACAGGAAGGACAGGAAGACGGCAGAACCATCAGCTCACCTGGCAGACTTGCCGGAGCCCACGCTGATCTGACAGCCGCCAGCTGAACTGGCCGTCAGACGGATATCCGAAAATGCAGCCTGCAGAAAAACCGAACTCAGGTTTAATGAGTGCCAGTAGCCATCAACAATCAAGGCCATAGACTAGAGTATAGAAAGTCACCTGTTCCACTCGAACATCCCAGTCGGACTGGATTTTGCGACTGCGAAAGTACTTGGACCTGCGGAGAGAAGTCGTATCGATTGCATAGCGATAAGGTTGGGCCGGGCTGAGAGTGCTGGCATGGCTAATCAGGTTTGATTCCATTAGTCTCATAGACTCGACTCACGATCGACTCAATTATCATGGGCTTGGGATGAACGCGCTGGGAGAAATTTAGCTTTCCAATCGGCTCAAGTATCCGGAAATATTGATCTAGAAAATACCGCCTAAAGTACATCGTTTGCGAATTGACGGAAATATTTTTATGATGGAATTTCTCAAGAAAAAACACTCCAAATGAAACAGTTCAATTCATACGACTTCCGGCTGGATTTCCTGTTTTTATGCTCTCGAGACAAGATGTAATTGTACGTCACGTCATCAGCCCTTATGTACATAAGCTTCACCAGAGTCAATGGGTCCCGTGGGAGGCTAAGTTAAGCAAAGTTCGCCGCGGTTAGTGCCCACAAATAAACGGATCGATGACTAGAAAGTCAGGGCCGCTGTAACACCCTGTGTGAGCGCGTGCCTGCGTGTCGGCCTAAATTATAAGGTGTGCAAAGACCAAAAGCCCAGATCTAGTCTCAGTAGTCCTTGCGCCGGCTCACCAATCCGTGTGCGGCTCGTCAACAACCAGCAGAACCTTGCAGCGGTCCCGGCTGGCCGACCGGCCGTGGAACAGCAGGCTGCGGCCGATGATGCTGCTGCCGATCTGCCCAGCGAAGCTGCTGGCCGAAGTTGGCGCCGGCTGCGCAGTCTTCGATGGCGACGTTGGCGCGCTTGGGTAGACCGACTTTCTTGGCTGCACCGGCGTGGCTGCCTGCGATTCCCGAGCTTCCGCTTTCTTTTGCTCCTGTTGCTCTTTTTGCTCTTTTTGCTGCTCCTGCTGCTGCTGCTGCTGGAGCTCCTGTTCCTGCTGTGCCCGGCTGTCAGCTCCTTCGCCTTGCAGATCGCCCGACGAGAATCGGCGCTTCAGGTAGTTGAGCATGGCCGCAACAGGTGGCGCTGCAGTCTAACAGCCGTACGAGATGTTTTACAATTTCCCAATGGATGAATAAAAACTCCAGGGGCGGCTGGGGATCTCCGAGGTTGATTCGATTCGAGACTCGCTGGGCCCTCGGGCAGATAAATTTCAAGAGCGAAGGAGACTCGAAAATAAATTGGAGGGCTGAAATTGCCGATCCGCTAAACGAGCCGACTCGCTTTCTCCCGGCTCTATCGCTTCTATTTCAGTTCGTCTCCACGGCCACTTCAGCCGGAGACCCAATCCACACCGAGTGGCTTTTCCCAGACCCTGTGCGCCTTCCTCAGCTGATCACGGGCGAGGCAGGAAAAGGGAAGAGGGAAGCGCCGAGGTGGATTGGGGAGTACGGTTGGGGATGGGGAAGAGAAGCTGCAAGGGGGAATGACGGCATGGTAGACGCTCTCCAACAGCTCCAGCAGAGCCTTTGCACCGGGGCGGCTTCCAATGGAGACGAGATAAAAAATTAACGCCCGATGCCACTTTACCCCACCCTCTGCCAGCACCCCGGCCTCTGAAATATTAAAGCTCAGAAGCTCAGACTGTTATACTTAGGACAAACCTGGACGGCTATGCTGATTGGCTCCACTCTTTAGTGACCGAGCTGGCTTCGAAATTTAATTCTGTACCAGACTTTAATTGGGATTCGTGGGATTATTTATAATCACGAACAAATAAAGCAGAAGGAAGGCCGATTATTTCTGACAGTCCTCAGTGCCCTGTGCTTCCTGTGACAGTCCTCAGTGCCCTGTGCTTCCTGTGACAGTCCTCAGTTCCCTGAGCTTCCTGTGACAGTCTTCAATTCCCTGTGCTTCCTGTGACAGTCTTCAATTCCCTGTGCTTCCTGTGACAGTCTTCAATTCCCTGTGCTTCCTGTGACAGTCCTCAGTTCCCTGAGCTTCCTGTGACAGTCCTCAGTTCCCTGTCCTTCCTGTGACAGTCTTCAGTGCCCTGTCCTTCCTGTGACAGTCCTCAGTGCCCTGTCCTCTTAAGAAACCTGCTGCAAAAATACCTATGCTTGCTTAATTTGGAATTCCGAAGTCCAGGTGAAATATTGTGCAGTTCAGTGCTAAAAAACTGAAGACTTGTTATCTAGACTTAGCCATGCAGTAAGTTCATCCGGGTGTTGCGTCCTACTCTTGCTGCTACTCGGGAAGATTTGCTATCGAATCGCGTGACCAACTGCTTTTGGCTTTCCGCCAGAGTCTAATTAACCTGAGCACAGAGCGCACCCTTAGGCGCCGAGGCCCCTAGCTTAGGAAACAGGACAGATGGGATATAAAAAATTTGAGCATCGAGAAAGCGGAGGAACTGAGCCAGTTGGAAGGAGAGGCGGAGAGCGGGGCTATTGAACAGAAGTGGAAACGGTTGGGGAGAATTGAAAAATCAATACGGATCGGTATGGATCGGGAGACAAGTCTGGGATACAGGAGCACAGGAGCAGCAAGCGCCATCAGCTGTGGCATACTTTTATTTTCCATTTGGCCTCCTTTTGGCGGGAGAGGCAGGCAGCATCAGAGGGAGGCTGACGGGGGGGCGGCGAACTCAGCATTAATCCCCTTCCTTCAGGCTCCCGCGCCATTTCATGCAAATCTGCTGCTCGATTCGCCAGCCTGTTATATTTTATATTTTGCCCACCCGAATTTCTCTGCCTGCGTACACTCAGTCTTCCCGGTGGGATAAGAGAGAGAGAATGGAGAAATCCGAATATATCCATCACAGTCCTGCTCAACTGTGCCTACTGGCAGCCAGCCTAAATCCCCAGGAGGTCAGCTGCTGCCATTCCTCCATCCCCACGATAATAATGGGGGGGGAAGCTGCGTGCAGATCTCGCGCGGCAACATCGGTCAAACTCAGTGTTCACTGCTTCACACGGGATTCGCCTTCATTCTCCTTTCTGGACCGCCGTCTCCATCATGCCTCAAGTTCCTTCCGCGTACCTCCATCCGCTGCTTATGAGCTTTGGATTCAAATTCAATGCCTCATCATAGTACATATCAATATCCTGCGCCCCGCAAGCTTAGGAGAGTGGATGGACAGGTCACCTCCTGATATATGCAATATAGTTTGTGTTACAGTTAATGTTCCGGCTTCCATCCATCGATAATAAATGGCCATACGAACGAAGCTGTGTCTGCACTGCATCTCATCTCATAGTTTTGGCTCTCCATTTTTCATCCCCACCTGGGGGAACCCCCGGGCCTATCGGGCAGGGCCCATTCATAACTCTACTCGATTATCATATCTTACCTTTATTCTCAATCTTTCTTCTTTCCCTGTCGATATAAAATGCAAGCGTCACAGCCCCCTCAGTGTCTACTCTCTCCCGTCATAGCCCCCTCAGTGTCTACTCTCTCCCGTCATAGCCCCCTCAGTGTCTACACTCTCCCGTCATAGTCCCCTCAGTGTCTACACTCTCCCGTCATAGCCCCCTCAGTGTCTACTCTCTCCCGTCATAGCCCCCTCAGTATCTACTCTCTCCCGTCATAGCCCCCTCAGTGTCTACTATCTCCCGTCATAGCCCCCTCAGTATCTACTCTCGTCATAGCCCCCTCAGTGTCTACTCTCTCCCGTCATAGCCCCCTCAGTGTCTACTCTCTCCCGTCATAGCCCCCTCAGTGTCTACTCTCTCACGTCATAGCCCCCTCAGTATCTACTCTCTCACGTCATAGCCCCCTCAGTGTCTACTCTCTCCCGTCATAGCCCCCTCAGTGTCTACTATCTCCCGTCATAGCCCCCTCAGTATCTACTCTCTCCCGTCATAGCCCCCTCAGTGTCTACTCACGTCATAGCCCCCTCAGTGTCTACTCTCTCACGTCATAGCCCCCTCAGTGTCTACTCTCTCACGTCATAGCCCCCTCAGTGTCTACTCTCTCACGTCATAGCCCCCTCAGTGTCTACTCTCGTCATAGCCCCATCAGTGTCTACTCTCGTCATAGCCTCCTCAGTGTCTACTCTCTCACGTCATAGCCCCCTCAGTGTCTACTCTCGTCATAGCCCCCTCAGTATCTACTCTCTCCCGTCATAGCCCCCTCAGTATCTACTCTCTCCTGTCATAGCCCCCTCAGTGTCTACTCTCTCACGTCATAGCCCCCTCAGTGTCTACTCTCGTCATAGCCCCCTCAGTATCTACTCTCGTCATAGCCCCCTCAGTGTCTACTCTCGTCATAGCCCCCTCAGTGTCTACTCTCGTCATAGCCCCTCAGTATCTACTCTCTCCCGTCATAGCCCCCTCAGTGTCTACTCTCTCCCGTCATAGCCCCCTCAGTGTCTACTCTCTCCCGTCATATCCCTATCAGTGTCTACTTTCTCCTGCCATAGCCCTCTCAGTGTCTACTCTCTCCCGTCATAGCCCTCTCAGTGCCCATTCTCTCCCGTCATAGCCCTCTTAGTGCCCATTCTCTCCCGTCATAGCCCTCTCTATATATCCGCAAAATATAGCTACACGCAATAGAGCCGCTCAAAGAGAGAAGTGTAACTACAATTTAATAGCACACGGAGTGCTGCGATGTCAACTGGGAGTTTATATTGAATTCTTGAGGGTAAGAGGCGAAACCCAAGAAGACATGCAAACTAAAAGAAGTAATAACACAGGCATTGGGAATAGTTAAGTAGCAGCTGAAAGATTTTCAAATCAGACTGTGAGCAGAATCAGTTGTCAGAAAAATCCCAAACCCTCTGAGCACGGGGACCATGCCGATACAGTATGGCTGTTTAGCCAGCTGGAACGGACAGAATCGCCGTCCTATTAATCTTCCCACAGACTCGGGCAATGGCAAACTGTATCATATAGTCGTATTATTCAGGCTACATATCGCTATATAATAAAAGCGTTAAAATATAAATGCAAACACCAAACCAATTTAAGCAACGCTTTACGCCAACGCCAATGCTAATGTGATCACTGAGACCGACATATGACAAATAATTTAAGATTTGCACAACATGGGGGGGGGCGTGAAATCCTGATGTCATTTAATTATTAAGGCATTAATAAAGCTTTGATGGTGATATGTTATGCATTATCTATAGTTTTGCCTCATTCACACTACTGATAATAGACTAGCTAGCTATACGAGCTTATATTTGGCAAGTTTACTAAGTTCAGTGGGTTAGGGAACACCACCAAGGCAAAAACATTGCTGCAAGTTAAGCAGAGTTGGTCGCGGTTAGTAGATAAAAAAGCTGCTGAAGGGTGAGTGAGTGGCAAGTTAACTTGAGGTCGCCCTACTGCGATAGGATGCAGCTCAGAACTGTACGTGGTATGAAATGATATACGTTAATGCATTGTCATTTTGAAGCCGGTGTTGCAGTTCGCAGGTGAGAATTGAGTGTCATATTCAGTGTCTCAGGTGAGAATTGAGTGTCAAATTCAGTGTCTCAGGTGAGATTTGAGCGTCATATTTAGTGTCTCAGGTGAGAATTGAGTGTCATATTCAGTGTCCCAGGTGAGATTTGAGTGTCACATTCAGCGTCTCAGGTGAGATTTGAGTGTCATATTTAGCGTCTCAGGTGAGATTTGAGTGTCATATTTAGCGTCTCAGGTGAGATTTGAGTGTCATATTTAGCGTCTCAGGTGAGATTTGAGTGTCATATTTAGCGTCTCAGGTGAGATTTGAGTGTCATATTTAGCGTCTCAGGTGAGATTTGAGTGTCATATTTAGCGTCTCAGGTGAGATTTAAGTGTCATGCCCAAATCGGGATGACAGGGCATCCATATTCCATAAGACACCCAGATTAAACTAGAGTTGAAAAATGAAACGATAAAATGTCAATTAACTCATAGATGCAATGAATTATGATTATTTTGGCAAGCAAGCGATATGCCTTGCAAGGACTGGATTTACCAGCGAAGGGCTAACACGCAAGCTCAATCCATTTTACTTAATCAATATTGAAAAAGGACAATAGATGACTAACAGTAGTATATATAGTGCACCAAATGGATTAATATATATTTTTCAATTTTACGAGTAAAAGCCAATGAAATCTGTGGGCAATTTGGGAATTATTAAAGAAAAAACAGACCAAATCGGTGCATGGAATTTATAGCACACAGCGGGCGACTGACAGCGGAGTTGGAGAGACATTGTTCAACACAAATCTTGCAATTGGCAATGTGCTGCAGCTTACTAAATTATTATTCAAAGCAAACCAATCTTTGTGCCTAAATCCTGTCAGATAAGTCAGCGCTGTTAGTTCAACAAATCAAAATGATTGTTTTTTATTGATAAACTGATTTTGTCTTTTTTCGCTTTTTATCTGCAATAGTTTTTATGCGAATCGGAATTCAAGCTACTATCAGTAGTAAATAAGGAACACGCGTGCATAAAAAAAATTTGTTATGAGCTAAAAATAGTTTTCGTACTAGAATAACAAGGCCGAGAGACATTTCGGCAATTATTCCTCAAGCAACGAGACATTGAAGGCAGCGGATATGAAAGCAGCAAAATGAGACACTCCAAAATAGATTTAACGGTAAGAATATTTTTATAACGATTTCAGGCAAGGACGCCGCAAGCGAGCGCACGGGAGTCACTATATGGGGAAATTCGAGACTGAGACACACAGAAAAAGTGCAGAAATATTTTTTTCGATTAATTTATATACCTACCTACTGCCCATTTCTACTATCGATAATATTAGTAGTATTTAACGAATATCAAAAGATAAATAAGACAGTCAGCACGGTGATAATCATTGGACAGCTAGTGATGATCGTCTTCTTCGTCTGCCTCGTTCTTCAGGTATTTGTCGTAGGCAGCCTGGTCCATCAGCAGCTTCAGCTCGTCCTTGTCGCTCAGGCTGACCTTGAAAATCCAGCCTGCAAAACAGTTTCAGCATGCTTTTTTCTAGAGGAAATTTCTTTGCCAAACTTTCAAGCCTGAGTGAAACAAAACTATTATGTTTACTAGTTCAGGTATAGAAAATACCCCGGACTGATATGACACACTGCAGTTCAGGTATGGAAAATACCCCGGACTGATATGACACACTGCAGTTCAGGTATGGAAAATACCCCGGACTGATATGACACACTGCAGTTCAGGTATGGAAAATACCCCGGACTGATATGACACACTGCAGTTCAGGTATGGAAAATACCCCGGACTGATATGACACACTGCAGTTCAGGTATGGAAAATACCCCGGACTGATATGACACACTGCAGTTCAGGTATGGAAAATACCCCGGACTGATATGACACACTGCAGTTCAGGTATAGAAAATACCCCGGACTGATATGACACACTGCAGTTCAGGTATGGAAAATACCCCCAGACTGATATGACACACTGCAGTTCAGACACAGAGAATACCCCCATTTGATATGAGAAACTGCAGTTCAGACACAGAGAATACCCCATTTGATATGAGAAACTGCAGTTCAGACACAGAGAATACCCCCATTTGATATGAGAAACTGCAGTTCAGACACAGAGAATACCCCATTTGATATGAGAAACTGCAGTTCAGACACAGAGAATACCCCCCCCCCACTTGATATGAGAAACTGCAGTTCAGACACAGAGAATACCCCCCCATTTGATATGACAAACTGCAGTAGAGACACAGAGAATACCCCCCATTTGATATGAGAAACTGCAGTTCAGACACAGAGAATACCCCCATTTGATATGAGAAACTGCAGTTCAGACACAGAGAATACCCCCATTTGATATGAGAAACTGCAGTTCAGACACAGAGAATACCCCATTTGATATGAGAAACTGCAGTTCAGACACAGAGAATACCCCCATTTGATATGACAAACTGCAGTAGAGACACAGAGAATACCCCCTATTTGATATGACAAACTGCAGTAGAGACACAGAGAATACCCCCCATTTGATGTGACAAACTGCAGTAGAGACACAGAGAATACCCCCCATTTGATATGACAAACTGCAGTAGAGACACAGAGAATACCCCCCATTTGATGTGAGAAACTGCAGTAGAGACACAGAGAATAACCCCCTCCAGACAGATCTAGATTTCCCCCAAAAAACTGCACAAAACTACTCAAAATCAGCAGATTAGCACACTGGAATCCAAGAGAACGAATACACTTTATGATTCGTGGTGCAGTTGTGGGGCGGAATTTTCTGCAAGCGGTCAAAAATAGTTAACGAGCCTCCTCCCCTCCCCCCAGGTGTTCCGTTGGGACGGAAATTTACTAAACAGACTTGCACCTGCACGTGAAGAAATGGCGCGAATCTCTGTGTACAAGACTGTACAATACTGACGCCCAATTCAGATAACTATATGTCTGCATAACTGATAAGGAAAATGTGCGTCAGACAAGACAATAAGAGCTTAGACGCACGCTGTTGCGACCTGGAAAACTAGCGGCCAGTATTATATTATATAGGGTCAGCCGATACCCATTACCCACACTGTTTAAACCAGTGAAAACTGACCTTTCTCTAGGGGCGACTTGTTGATGAGGGCGAAGTCAGTTTCTAGCGATTTGTTAACATCGGTGACGGTGCCAGACACAGGGGAGTAGACTTCGCTGGCCGCTTTCACCGACTCCACTGCTGCTACATCCTCTGAAATGGGCGGGAGACGCGAGCTGGATTGAGCTGCAATTGTCTGCGATATAATCAGAAGATCAGGGAGAGACAGGGGTAAAAGGGAAGAGACAGGGATGAAAGGGGAAGAGACAGGGATGAAAAAAGAAGAGACAGGGATGAAATGGGGAAACAAGGGTGAAAAAAACAGACAAGGATGAAAGGGGAAGAGACAGGGATGAAAGGAGATGAGACAGGGATGAAAGGAGAAGAGACAGGGATGAAAGGAGAAGAGACAGGGGTGAAAGGAGATGAGACAGGGATGAAAGGGGAAGAGACAGGGATGAAAGGAGAAGAGACAGGGATGAAAGGAGAAGAGACAGGGATGAAAGGAGATGAGACAGGGATGAAAGGAGATGAGACAGGGATGAAAGGAGAAGAGACAGGGATGAAAGGAGATGAGACAGGGATGAAAGGAGAAGAGACAGGGATGAAAGGAGATGAGACAGGGATGAAAGGAGAAGAGACAGGGATGAAAGGAGATGAGACAGGGATGAAAGGAGAAGAGACAGGGGTGAAAGGAGATGAGACAGGGATGAAAGATGAGACAGGGTCAGGGATGAAAGGGGAAGAGACAGGGATGAAAGGAGAATAGACAGGGGTGAAAGGGGAAGAGACAGGGGTGAAAGGGGAAGAGACAGGGGTGAAAGGGGAAGAGACAGGGGTGAAAGGGGAAGAGACAGGGGTGAAAGGGGAAGAGACAGGGTGAAATGGGAAGAGACAGGGGTGAAAGGGGAAGAGACAGGGATGAAAAGGGGAAGAGACAGGGGTGAAAGGGGAAGAGACAGGGATGAAAGGGGAAGAGACAGGGGTGAAAGGGGAAGAGACAGGCCGACAGGGGTGAAAGGGGAAGAGACAGGGATGAAAGGAGAAGAGACAGGGGTGAAAGAGGAAGAGACAGGGGTGAAAGGGGAAGAGACAGGGATGAAAGGGGAAGAGACAGGGGTGAAAGGGGAAGAGACAGGGGTGAAAGGGGAAGAGACAGGGATGAAAGGGGAAGAGACAGGGGTGAAAGGGGAAGAGACAGGGATGAAAGGGGAAGAGACAGGGGTGAAAGGGGAAGAGACAGGGGTGAAAGGGGAAGAGACAGGGGTGAAAGGGAAGAGACAGGCCGACAGGGGTGAAAGGGGAAGAGACAGGGATGAAAAGGGGAAGAGACAGGGGTGAAAGGGGAAGAGACAGGGGTGAAAGGGGAAGAGACAGGGGTGAAAGGGGAAGAGACAGGCCGACAGGGGTGAAAGGGGAAGAGACAGGGATGAAAGGAGAAGAGACAGGGGTGAAAGGGGAAGAGACAGGGGTGAAAGGGGAAGAGACAGGGATGAAAGGAAAGAAGAAACAGGGACGAAAGAAAAATGCAGAAATCTCACCATTTAACTCAATAATGCGATCCACTTCTGGCAGCTGCACATAGACTACGTCGCCGAGCTTCTCCTGAGCATAGTTGGAGATGCCAACCCGAGCCAGAGAGTCGGACTCCATGATTACATACTCGTGCTTCTTACTGTAGTAAACATCTAAAATTTCAAAATGAGGTACATTATTAATAGCAATCAAATTAATATCATAAATAAATGCAGTCTTTTTTAATGATTTTTGACAAACTTATTTTAATAATCTTAACAGTGGTACAACTTGGATAGGAAAGTGGCTGCCGCTCTTTTGAAGGAGATTTTGAAGGCAAAATGCACCCATATTTAATTATAATATATTTAGCATCATTATAAAAGTGCACATAATATGTAACATAAACATATCATGCTATATATTATCTTAAATTCTACTATAAGAATTTCTAGAAAATTCTAGAAAATTTCATGCAAAATTGCAAGCTTTTGGAGTTCTGTCATAGCTATAGATATAACTAGGCCTATAGGAAGTTATTGATAGGGGGTTTTAGACAAAACATTGGATATGGTTATAGGAACATTTCCCATATCTATTAATACTGGCCACCTAATAACTGAGACTTGGCTTATAAATGAATGTTTATTTACTTTCCTCTGGATATAACTATTTTATTTTGCACTCAATCTCTAAAACTAAAACATGATTAGAGCCTTTGATTTTATGAGTGGGACTTCAGGCAAAAATGAATGAATGTCTGTTTCAAAGCTTATATAAGAGAGCTTTTTAGTCCTTGGGGTTAAGGACTTAAGCAAAAGATTTTCCATGCTGTATGCAATTCATATGCTACAAATGCAGTGGACAGGTCTAGATTAGCTAGCAATTCCTATTTCTAATGTTTCTATCTAAGACTTGGGAAATACTTAGAATAAATATAAATACTTGGGAAATATAACAATGCTTATCAAAGACTATTTATCATTAGCCTGATTTTGATTCATTAATTTTACAAACACTTTTCAAATAATTAATTTTTTACCTAAGTTCTATATCTTAAGCCTTAAAACTCTGCTATTTCTTTAATGTATAGGCCCTAATTTTTATATTTCTTTAATATACACAGTATTTTTTCTATTTCTTTAATTTCATTCCTGCCACCAAGTTATAATAGAAATAATTGGTCCCTATGATTAAACCATAATTAGCAGTTACTAAGTTGTATTAATGTTCTTATATACCATAGTTGGGAAGGTGGCACAGTGTGCGCTGGAACTATTTTGATGGCTTTTGAGCACTGTGCGCCGTGTGCCATGAAGAAAATATTTTGTGCGCCGCAGCGTGCCATGATAAGGTAAGGTAAGGTAATTAATAATTCACTGGTAAACAAATTTGAATTTATGGTAGACAAATTTGAATTTCATTTACGTATTTTATATTGTGATTTACATAATTTTAGTACTCTGATAGTATAACATTTTATTTTACGAATTATAGAATTAGTAACAAACTAACAAACTATCAGTAAACTGCTTTATTTTAAGCTTTTTTTTGCTTTATTTTATTAAATATGAATTATGAAATTTGTTATTCTGCATAGATTCTCTTCACTCACATGAAGAAGAATGTTAAATTTGTCCAGGGCACTTCCTAATTCATATTTAATAAAATAAAGCAAAAAAGCTTAAAATAAAGCAGTTTATTGGTAGTTTGTGAGGAATAAACAAATTTAATGCTTGTTCCTACGATTTGTATGACAGAAACTAAAGTGTCTGTAGAAGTGTCTGAATAAGTGTCGGCGAATGTTTCATATGTTAGTATAACATTTTATTTTATGAATTATGGAATTAGGCCTGATACTATATATTTTGCAAAGTATAACAAAGTGTAACTATATATTTTTTCAGTGCCATGCGCCATGTGCGCCGCCAGAGCATTTTCAATTTTTCCTTGTACCCTATGTGCATCGTGTGTGCCAAAAAAGGGCCAATTTGTGCCGGAATTGCCACTTTCCCAGCTATGGCTTATATATATAATGAGCCACCAGTAAGGAGGGACCAAGCAAATTTTTGCCAAAAACAGAGCCACCCCTCCACCCCCCTCCCGGAACTTTACCCTCTAGAATCTGCCCTCCCCTCAAAAAATTTCTGGTTGTGCTACTATGAGCCACTTGATTAGCTACTAAGTGCTTTACTATAGTCAACAATATCCTTGCCATACATGCCCAACCCCAGCCAATTGGCCAATAAGTGGCAAGAGGTCTAGCCAAGGTAAACTTTAAAAATGCAAACTTAAAAAATACAGATGCAGTACTAATTAGATGATGGGGCATTTTGCCTTAGTAGTTTAGTCATAGTTACTCCTGCTATTTACCCAAAATTATATAAATTATATAATCCCTTTTATACATCTAGGCCTAGATCAGGAAGGACAGGCAGGTGGAGGTTGGCCGGTTGGGATAGCTATCTCATTGACAAAAAATAGCTCACTTTAAAAGTGCACAGCACTGAAAAGTCAATGCAACATCTAGCTGAAAAGCACCAGACTATAAGTTATTATAAGTGTCAAAGATCAAATAATTAATTTTCACCTTGGTTTTTATTCGCTTGTTGAGAAAAAGAACAGACTCGAAAATTGCCATGATAGATATTTGAGAGTTTAATGCTCTTTCCAACTGAAAGCAGGCGTGATGCTTGACCGCGAGTGACAATCGAAAGAAGAGAGTTCATTTGACACTGATTTACAAGAAAATATATAATCTTTAACACTAAAAGTCGCTTTTAAAAGGTCTTGACACAGCTTTAAACTTGTTTTCTATCTATAAACTAATACACACTCGCTAGGTCACTATTCTATAGACTCGATCAAGTTCTAGGTAGAGCTCTCTATATAAGCGGACTGAAAAATTAAAAAGTTTTAAAATCGCGCCGAGTAAGAAAGCAACATTATAAAAAATCGATCGTGTTTTATTGATATAGAACTTTTTTTTCAAGATGATTTAGGATAAAAAATTATTTAAGAGCATTAATAAATAGTATCAATGGGTCCTAACTAAAGCATTGCAACTTAAACATCTAAGCACTGTGATCGAACAAGTCAGATATCTGAGGGTTGGATTTGCCACAACTTTAAGCAGCTTGTTTTTCTGGGCAGCTTGAAAACTCTTTTTGAGAAAATCTGAGAACACGCTATCATACTTTTGTCATCGACATGAACAGTTAAATACAAAAGGAGGGACTACTCTACTCTCTCTCAAAAACTCGACTAAACGTGGCCCCTTGCAAGCTTTCGTTGGAACTCGCTTTGTCTCTCACACTGCAACAATGTTTTCTTAAAACATAGCCATGGCCTATGTATACATCTGTGCTTTGAAATACATATTTTGCCATAAACAACTATATTGGCTTGTTTGGTTTCCATTTCCACCAACAAATACCAAGTATACCAATTATTTTTTATTCTCGGAACTTTTTTAAATCGTCAAAACAAATGTATTAAGCAGAAAATAAATCATACGTAGGTTTATCACTGATATTGTACTCAGAAAAGAGTTTTAAATAATTTTTTGAGTAGTAAAAATATTTTTACTAGAGATAGGAATAGAGATAGAGTCATCCTTTACCCACAGTTTTCAACTTTCTACATTTTTTCTTGAATTGAAAATTTATATAACGCAGTCGAAGGCGGTTTTGCAGCATTTAATTTATAGTTCATGTTAAAAAATTACTGAATTTTCCATGTTTTGACTACAATCTCTTTATCCGCTAATCAAAAAATTATTTTATAAATCAATTTAAATAAATACTGTTTGACATATATCAAGAATTTAAAACAATATTTCGCAAGTACTACGCGTATTGAGATGTCATCCCAGCAAAATGTTTATGGTGCAGGACCTACTGTTGGTCTTAATTATACGTTTGACCCAGTCCTATTTCTAAAGCAACCGACAACTATTGTTAGAATAATTTCTTGGGTAAGTTTTTTTAACCAATATATCTTCCGATTTGTGTATAATATTGTGGTTTCAAAATATATTGTACTGAAAAAAACGTACAGATTTAGGCTTATTATTTCATTTTGCATTAGCTGAAAGATTAACATTTTACAAAGTGAACCAATGTCATTAAAAAATTGAAATGTGAAGCAGCGAAACTAAAATACTTGTAGTTGTATTTTTCGTTATACATGACACAAGTAAACTTTAATGCTTTATTGTATTGTAAAATTGTCAAATTGACCCGTTGACAGAAATTATTAGCTGTACAAAACAAATTGCTTAATTTAATTGTGTAGTTTAACTTGTGTTTAATTTAGTGTCTGAATTGATTAATATATTTTCCTTATTTTTATCCTTTCAGATATTCTCAATAATTGTGTTTGGCTGCATCAGTAGCGGCTGCTACGTTGAGAGCATCTGCATCTTTAATTTTGACGCAAACGCCTGCGCCTACGGCCTAATCGTTGGTGTTGTCGCATTTTTGGCTAGCATGGGCTTCCTCGTTATGGACGCCCTGTTTCCAAGGCTGTCCTCGGCGCAGATCAGGAAGTATGTTGTCCTGGCGGATGCAATATTTTCTGGTAAGCGCGATCACTTAGAATTGTAGCTCGTAGGGAGTTACCGTCATTTGGCTGCCCCATTCACACAATTTTCTGCAGTGCAGAATATTTCCGCAATAATTTGTTAACAAAGAAACGTATATATATATTTCCAAAATTCCCATCTTCAATGTCCGAAAACTTACTTCGTTTCAATCGTGTCAAACTTAGAACCAAATTTAACCAAAGCTTGCCGGATATCGGGTGCTGTAACCTTGCCTTTACGCCGGTCTGTTATATAATTATCTGTCGATTCTCCTGTGCAGCCGTGTGGGCATTCTTCTACTTTGTGGCCTTCTGCTACCTGACCAATCGGCTGGCGTCCCTGCCCGACAGCTTCGCGGCTCTGCTCAGCATTCAGCAGTGGCAGTTCAACAACGCTCGGGCCAGCGTTGCTTTCTGCTTTCTCTCAATTGTCTCATTCGGCCTGCTGGTCTTCTTTGCCGTGCAAAAATACCGCCAGGGCCAGCAGGAGGCGTTTCCTGCCGCTGCTCAGGTGAGGTCCCACTATACTTACTATAGTAATGCGGATGCATGGCATTTGTTAGAACTTTCAACTTCGTAATGACTCAATGGAAGATTGAAAAACACGCGAAAACCATAATCTTGTCTCGAGTTTCTTTTGTCAAAAACCCTCAAAGTATTCACATGCCTCAAATCCCGAAGCCTTACAATCTCCAAACCTCATAATTCCCAAGCTCAACAATTCCAAGATTTTACAATTTCCAAACTTAACACTAAACGAAACTTAACAATCCCCAAACTTAGTAAAGCTTAGTGAAGTTTGAGAATTGTGAAGTTTGGGGATTTTGAAGTCTGGGGATTCTGAAGTTTAAGGTTTGTGAAGTTTGCATTGGGCTTGTGAAGTTTGGGGATCGTGAAGTTTCGGGACAGTGAAGTATGTGGATTGTGAAGTTTGGGGATTTTGAAGTTTGGGGGATTGTGAAGTTTGGGGATTTTGAATTTTGGGGATTTTGAAGTTTGGGGGATTGTGAAGTTTGGGGATTGTGAAGTTTGGGGATTGTGAAGTTTGGGAATTGTGAAGTTTGGGGATTTTGAAGCTTGGGGATTGTGAAGGATGGGGATTGTGAAGCTTGGGGATTGTGAAGTTTGGGGATTGTGAAGTTTGGGGATTGTGAAGTTTGGGGATTGTGAAGCTTGGGGATTGTGAAGGATGGGGATTGTGAAGTTTGGGGATTGTGAAGTTTGGGGATTGTGAAGTTTGGGGATTGTGAAGCTTGGGGATTGTGAAGTTTGGGGATTGTGAAGTTTGGGGTTTGTGAAGTTTGGGGATTTTGAAGCTTGGGGATTGTGAAGTTTGGGGATTGTGAAGTTTGGGGATTGTGAAGTTTGGGGATTGTGAAGTTTGGGGTTTGTGAAGTTTGGGGATTGTGAAGTTTGGGGATTGTGAAGTTTGGGGATTGTGAAGTTTGGGGAGAATTTTATCCTCTCTTTTTCTCCGTGAATCTGAAGTATTAACAAATAAGATTAATTAATTAACTCAAAACATACAATAAATATTCTATCGTATTGCAACAGCCTATAAATTCTGGCAATTCCGCTCAGTTTCAATTCCCAAATCCTCCATGCCGCAGGTCGAGTCGGAAGTGGCATCTCAGCAGCCACCGACCAGGCCGGATTCAAACTACCAGCAGCCGCCGTTCAGCTTCGGTGGCGCCGCTGCCGACATCGACGATCAGCACAGGCAACCGACCTACTGACAGTAGCTAGTTAAGATTTGTTTTTATTCAATAAATCTTACCAACTTTTTGCGTCTTATTTCATTCAACAGCTAACCGCATTACAAAATAGTTTCACTAACTTAAAACACAGAAGCTTGTTAATCCAGCTTTAAAGGATTTAAATTTAAATTCTGAGAATTTTATTTAATTTTATTTTCTCCCGAGTGGCCCTTGGTCCTGTGTGGTATCACTAATGAAAGATATTGAGATTGTGACCCCACCTCTTCTTCGAGATTAACTGACCAATGTACCTACTAATCTCTACTGTTGCTCATATTATATCGTAAGTAAATATCCAGCTGACTTGTAATGTGTTTTAGTTTTTCTTATATCCCTCCGATACTTGTTTGTCATTGATTTAAAGTATAACTCTTATCTACATCCGCTAGCTCTTTTGAGAAATTTTACCGCTCAGAATGAATGTACGAGTATCGTAAATGAATTATTGAACTTTAAAAACTTTTTGTCATTTTGACTTCCAAGGATTGTATATGACCAAATAGCGACCTCTAAGGATTGTCTATGACCCAATACGATCTCCAAGGATTGTCTATGACCCAATACAATCTCCAAGGATTGTCTATGACCCAATACGATCTCCAAGGATTGTCTATGACCCAATACGATCTCCAAGGATTGTCTATGACCCAATACGATCTCCAATGATTTCTATGACCCAATACGATCTCCAAGGATTGTCTATGACCCAATACGATCTCCAATGATTTCTATGACCCAATACGATCTCCAAGGATTGTCTATGACCCAATAACGATCTCCAAGGATTGTCTATGACCCAATACGATCTCCAATGATTTTCTATGACCCAATACGATCTCCAAGGATTATACATGACCCAATACGATCTCCAAGGATTGTCTATGAACCAATACGATCTCCAAGGATTGTATAAGACCCAATACGATCTCCACGGATTGTATATGACTCAATAACCATCTCCACGGATTGTATATGACCCAATAACGATCTCCAATGATTGTCTATGACCCAATACAATCTCCAAGGATTGTCTATGAACCAATACGATCTCCAAGGATTGTATAAGAACCCAATACGATCTCCACGGATTGTATATGACTCAATAACCATCTCCACGGATTGTATATGACCCAATAACGATCTCCAAGGATTGTCTATGAACCAATACGATCTCCAATGATTGTCTATGACCCAATAGTGACCTCTAAGGATTGTACGAGCATACGACTCAAAAATGCCTTCCAATGATACCGTAGGATTGCTGTAACTTGGTAAGACATTTGACTATATTACCAAGACTTACAAACTACACTTTATAGATCTGAAGAAAATAAACATGATGGAACCATAAATGTAAGCCGGAGATGCGGATACCTAAAAATGAATACTATATAAATATAACTGAAGCAAAATTTCCTGTAAAGTGTGAGTACAGCCTGAAATTTAAGTGCACAGTGTCTTTTTTACGTCAAACCCAAGGGGAGACTCTGGCACAGAATCAAGGTCCCACCAGCCTGTGTGCCAGTTCGGCACAGTCCAGCAAGCCCTGATCATCAACCAGGTGCTCCAGCATTCGATTAACATCAACTTCGTCGATTGGCTCGCCAAGGCTGGTCAGCCAGTGCCGGAGATCACCGGCGTTAATACGCCCGGTTGACTGCTTGTCGAAGACGGCCAGAGCCGCCCGCAGCCGCTTGAAGTCGCTGTCAGCGCTGGCCTCGCCGTCTTCCCCGCTGCCAAGTTCAAGACGAGCCTGTGGCGACGAGCGAATAGGAGGTGAAATTGACTTGGACCTGACTCTGCATCTACGACTCAACTGCGATTTCCAATGATATTCCATGACTCAACTGCGATTTCCTATGATATTTCATGACTCAACTGCGATTTCCAATGAAATTCCATGACTCAACTGCGATTTACGATGATATTCTATGACTCAACTGCGATTTCCGATGAAATTCTATGACTCAACTGCGATTTACAATGATATTCTATGACTCAACTGCGATTTCCGATGAAATTCTATGACTCAACTGCGTTTTCCGATGAAATTCTATGACTCAACTGCGATTCCCAATGATATTCCATGACTCAACTGCGATTTCCAATGATATTCTATGACTCAACTGCGATTTCCGATGATATTCTATGACTCAACTGCGATTTCCGATGAAATTCTATGACTCAACTGCGATTTCCGATGAAATTCTATGACTCAACTGCGATTTCCGATGATATTCTATGACTCAACTGCGATTTCCGATGAAATTCTATGACTCAACTGCGATTTCCGATGAAATTCTATGACTCAACTGCGATTTCCGATGAAATTCTATGACTCAACTGCGATTTCCTATGATATTCTATGACTCAACTGCGATTTCCGCTGAAATTCTATGACTCAACTGCGATTTCCGATGAAATTCTATGACTCAACTGCGATTCCCAATGATATTCCATGACTCAACTGCGATTTCCAATGATATTCTATGACTCAACTGCGATTTCCGATGATATTCTATGACTCAACTGCGATTTCCGATGAAATTCTATGACTCAACTGCGATTTCCGATGAAATTCTATGACTCAACTGCGATTTCCGATGAAATTCTATGACTCAACTGCGATTCCCAATGATATTCCATGACTCAACTGCGATTTCCAATGATATTCTATGACTCAACTGCGATTTCCGATGATATTCTATGACTCAACTGCGATTTCCGATGAAATTCTATGACTCAACTGCGATTTCCGATGAAATTCTATGACTCAACTGCGATTTCCGATGATATTCTATGACTCAACTGCGATTTCCGATGAAATTCTATGACTCAACTGCGATTTCCGATGAAATTCTATGACTCAACTGCGATTTCCGATGAAATTCTATGACTCAACTGCGATTTCCTATGATATTCTATGACTCAACTGCGATTTACAATGATATTCTATGACTCAACTGCGATTTCCTATGAGATTTCATGACTCAACTCACAACTGCAATTTACAATGATATTCTGACTCAACTGCGATTTCCGATGAAATTCTATGACTCAACTGCGATTTCCTATGATGTTTCATGACTCAACTGCGATTCCCAATGATATTCCATGACTCAACTGCGATTTCCTATGAAACTCTGACTCAACTGACTCTAAGGCGACGTAAGCTTCATTAATTTTAGTGGCATAAATAGTAAGTGTGGATGAGCATATTAGACACTAATTAGCCTTCTTGAGCTATTAGAAAGTTAAGCACTAGTACGAGACTCTTGGGCGGCTCTTTCTCAACGCTTTTACGATTCTACAACACACGTGACTCGCTCATTACTAAAAGTCGCCTCACCGTCGTATTAGAGCCGTTTGAGTCGTTAAAAAGTCACAAGAGTCACCCAGAGTCGCTACAGAGTTTTTACTAACGGCGTTTTCAACTGGCAGGTTACCTTGGCCGCCAGCGCTACGAAGGCATCGGCGCCGATCCGGCCAGTGCCGCCGGGGTCGGCCTCGGCGCGGTACTGCGCCACCTCCGCCTCCGTCACGACGAAGCCTGCCAGCCGGAGCGCGTCGCCCAGCTGCCCGACGGCAAGGCCGACGCCGCGGCGACGCGAAACAGTGCGAAAAGCCGACATCCAGGCTTCTCGAGTTGCAGCGTCAACGTTGGGTGGCTTCGGTGTCTCCCTCGCGTCGTCAACATCGTCGGCGCTGCTTGCTGCTTCTGGATTGTTTTGGGAAGCGATGTAGGGAAAAATTAGTTTGTCCTCGTTTAATTTTAACTTATGAAGTCGCGAGAAGGAAGTATATGAAATACAGGAACCGAAAATGCGGGATTGTCTTGCTGAACCGCACTTGAAATAATTTCTTTGTGTCACGTCCAATGACTTACTGGTGCTTATTGTACGCTCTTATACGGAGTTTATTTCAAGGTTCAATGTTGCTTCAAAGGTGCATTATAGGAGTTTTTGCTCAAATTGTAGTTTGTCATCCAATTTGACAATTCCCATTCAGCAGGCAGCAGATTTAGTTTTGCCCATAGACATAAACAAAGACAGAAAAAGGCAAGCTTAAGGAAGGCGATTTTAAGCATGATACTTAACTGATTGAGCTTAAAAAATGAAAAACAGTTTTGAAAACTGGGAGATTTCAAGTCTATGAGAGAGGTTGCTGCTGGCATTCTTATTTGTGCTGATGTCTATGGCCGAATCATCAACTTGCTTGCCTGTTTTCCGTCTATGTCTATGGGCAAGACCAAATCTACATGTACTTGCCAAATGGGAATTAACAACTTGGAATTGGCTAAACTACCAACTTGGCTGAAAAAAGCAATACATGTACTGATCAATTAGTGCAAAAAGTTCTCTACTTGAACTTCTCTACTTTCAAAAATTGCCTATGACCCAATTAAAAGGGTAGTAAACTTCTAGGTGGTCCTTGAAACGTACCTGTCTGGTTAAAACAGCCCCAAGACTCTCTTACCAAGCTCGTCAGATTCAGCGGAATTCTGGAATTTTCCCAGCGCAGTCTCCACACCGTGCTCTTGAACTGCCATTAGAATTGGAAACTTTGGTTACTCAAATAGTTTTGTTTTTCTATTGAAATTACCATACAATCTCGTCGAAATTGCGCCTAATATGCTGAAGATCATTAAACATGTGCTCACGATTGAGACAGGCAAATTTTCAAAAAAACTGGAATGAGCTATTTTTCTTTCACTTGGACGTTGCCAAGCATGCGTGAGCATACAACGTTTGATAGCTGGCTGTTCGTATCGCGCATGCTTGCATGTGTGCTCACAATTTGAGATCTCTTATCAAGTTCAGGCGTTATTCATAAGTAGCTCGTATGGTTAAAATTATTATTAAAATTATAGCTTACATGTAAGTAGGTATAGTGAGCCCCAAATAGCCATGCAGAAATAGCGGTTCAATAAGATAGACTTTTTCTATGATTTTTGTGTGAATTATTTTCTATAAGTTTCTGGGAAAAGTTTTTATTGTCTTTCCGGAAATAAAATATTGCTGCTGTTCAGAACTTTTGCTGCTAAAATTGCGAATGTACATGTACAGTCACCCCTCCGGAACTTTGATGGCTAATAATACGATCATTTTAGTAACTCGGATGAGGTTCAGATGTTTTTGAAGAACAAAGGCAAAAGGTCAAAAAGGTTATATCTTTATTTTGATGGCTTATGTAGTTTAGTCTCCTTTAAATAAAAATAATATTTATGCTTCAATACAGTGCAATTTGCAAGCACATACACGTGTACGCACACATCTTTTAAAGTTGTCATATTCTCAATTTTCTCAATATTTTTATCTATCGCAGATAGCTACATGTAATTATGTTAAAATCCCAGTACTTTTAAAAGTTGCGGCCAGAACCAAAAGTATCACTTTATGTGTAACAGCTATTGCCATAGCATAGAGCGCGTACGCGTACGTGGGTATTCATGTAGTATATGTACATGTACGAGTACATGTATATTGGCAATATCACCGTTAATGATATTTAACTTAAGAGAGAATTGAGACCCCTATTTATATAAGCTGAATTACGTTAATGAATTTTTTCTCTGGATTATATAAAGACTGCTGTTTGCTTAACTATTTTTAGCAAGATGTGAGAAGATAAAGTATATCAGGCTATTTTGAAAACGTTGGTACCAATGGAGCGGCTTTGTGGAAGCCTAATGTTTTGATGCATGAATTAAACCAGATTCAATTCGACATCTTGTGACGAATTGTTCTGTAAAAAGATTTTTTATGTTATGAATTTTAACCGCTGATCTATGTTATCTATTGACGATAGTTGATCACTGAAGCAATTTCATTTTAAAGTCGGTCCATCAATTATTGTAACGGCGTTCAAATTTCCAAACCCGAAAGCTACAAGCATTCAAACAAATATTCTTAAGAGAGTTTTAGACATAAAACATTGAAAAAATTAAGGCATTTGAGATTAGCTGTATTGATAAAATTTATTTCAAAATTTGTGGTTCCGACCTGAAATTTTATACTAATATTGTAGTAACTACTTACGCCGTCTATGACATGACTTCAATGTTGAGAATTCTAGTTATTAATACTCCAAAAACACTTTTCACTTCGTCTGAAGATTCAACAGCATGCAGATGCAGATCCGAATATTTTTACGATCCAATTTCAAAGAATATACAATGCGATACTATCTTTGTTTCTATTTATTATTCAATCTGTATATATAGCTTTTACATTTTGTTTGTGTGCCTTGGGCTTGGGGTTAACTGATTAGATTTTTTAAGTTTTGATGAGCTACAGCTGACCAGGTATGAGATATTGATGCCTATAGAAGCAGTATGATTTCAATTGGATTACATAGTTCTGAAAGTTTGAAAAATATTACTCGAAATCATTTAAATATTAGATTTTTTAATTTTAAAGACTAATTTGCTTTACTTTCTCAGCTCGTAGTAGTAATTTGCTCTGCTGGATGCATCCTCATTCCTTAAAAATGATTGTGAATGTGACTATAGAGTTTATCTATTAGCATCAGAAATGTTGCATTTATAACAAGCCATATTAAAAGTCCGAAATGTTTTTAATAGCAAACTACTAAGTTGTGTGATATTTTACTTTGTTTTTACGCTCGTATATCAAAATGAACTACTTAATACTGTATGTAATTTATATTATTGTTACACGTTCTATAAGTCTAGGCTGATATTAAAGTTAGGGCTTAGCTGCTAAATTCAAATTCTCATGACCTTTAAAGTAAAAGTAAAAAACTCTTAGCTCAAATCACTAAGATTAAAAATGAGCTAGAACCAATAGTAGTGCCTTTCTTAACACAACTGCAAATAGCAACTTTGGCTGAAATAATATTACTAAAAATGAGATTTTTTACCAATCTCCTATTTTTCACCTGAGTAGGCTATGCCTATTTTTATTTAACTCTTAAAACCGCTACTTCAAATAATAGCTTAAGTTCCATGGTTTACAATGGCTAGTATTGCTTTAATTTTGCTTTTGCTCAACATACACTGCAGAGATGCAGCAGCGACCAGCTTCGCCAAACGCCGGCGACGGCGCAGACAGCCGCAGGCGAATCCAGCAGCTGGAACACGAAGCCGCCGAGCTGCGCACTCAACTGGCCACAGTGGTGGCGCTGGTCCGCGCCGCCTGGGCCGGCAGCCAGGAGGCCACCGACCAGCTGGCTGACGCCGTCAACTGGACTGGCGAAGCGGCGGTGGAAGACTTGGAGCCGTCGGCATCGACGTTGCTGCTCTCTCACGAGCAGAAAGAAGCCCTCCGCCGTCGCGTGTCTCAGCTGGAAGACCTGCTCAGCCAGGAGGAGCTCCGAGCCGCCTGGGACACCCAGAAGCGCCGAGTCTCATTTCGACCGACGTCCGGCAATGCCAGCCACTTTGGCGGCGGCAGCGGTGGTACCGGGGCTTCAGCAACGGGGATTCGAGTCCGCGACCTCGTCTTGCCAGCTTCGGGCGCGCCAGTTGCCCGCGTATCACCGCGGATGCCGGCACCGGCACCACCGCCGCAGCCTCCAGACGACCTGTTCGACCCGCAGAGCCTGATGGCCCGCGCCAACGCCCGCGTCCAGTCGGCCGCTTGCCCGCCGCCTCCGCGTCCGAATTCGTCAATCGGCGGCGGGCGGCAACGGCCCCGCACTGGCGGCCCGGCTGAGCAGCGGCGACGTCAGCAGTCCTCGTCGTCGTCTTCGTCAATACCGCCGACGCCGATTCCGTCGGGGCCCGCCGGCGTCTCCGTGATCGGCGAGCGGCCGTTGAAGTTCGAGCGCGGCGGCGGGTCGGCGGTGGAGAGCGGCGGCTTCTCAGTCAGGAATCAGCAGCAGCAACAGCAGCAGCGCCTGGCCTCCGGGCGTCTCGTCCCATCTGGCAGACGGCGCGGTCAGCAGCAGCAGGCGCAGCAGCAGCAGGCGGACCGACTGGCAGCGGAGGTGTCGGCCGCGGAGCAGCGCGGTGGCCAACTGGAGTCGGAGTTCGACCGCGTGATGTTAGACCTGCAGCGCAAGCTCGGCCTGGACTCTCACGGCCTGGTATGAGGGGGGCTCAGGGCTGACTGCCTCTCCGATGGCGGTTTGACAGCTGCCTGCATCATCTTGTCCACCTCACCGGATGCGTTGTTTGCTGGAAGAAGAGCTTCACGAGTCCAAAAAATTCACAAGGCCTAAACTTTGCAGCCTCTGATTTTTTCACGATTTTAAGAATCCAACTGGGCAAAGTTGGTGCTTTGAAGGTTGAGGTTTGTGAAGATTGAGGTTTGTGAAGGTTCAGATTTGTGAAGGTTGAGGTTTGTGAAGGTTGAGGTTTGTGAAGGTTGAGGTTTGTGAAGGTTGAGGTTTGTGAAGGTTGAGGTTTGTGAAGGTTGAGGTTTGTGAAGGTTGAGATTTGTGAAGGTTGAGGTTTGTGACGGTTGAGGTTTGTGAAGGTTGAGGTTTGTGAAGGTTGAAGTTTGTGAAGGTTGAGGTTTGTGAAGGTTGAGGTTTGTGAAGGTTGAGGTTTGTGAAGGTTGAGGTTTGTGAAGGTTGAGGTTTGTGAAGGTTGAGATTTGTGAAGGTTGAGGTTTGTGACGGTTGAGGTTTGTGAAGGTTGAGATTTGTGAAGGTTGAGATTTGTGAAGGTTGAGGTTTATGAAGGTTGAGGTTTGTGAAGGTTGAGGTTTGTGAAGGTTGAAGTTTGTGAAGGTTGAGGTTTGTGAAGGTTGAGGTTTGTGAAGGTTGAGGTTTATGAAGGTTGAGGTTTGTGAAGGTTGAGGTTTGTGAAGGTTGAGGTTTATGAAAGGCCATGTTCTCGGGCTTTTGGCCCAGATTTGGCAGAGCCTCGTTGCAATTTGTTGAATTTAACTCGAGAAAAGCTACACCCTAATGAAATCTCCGTTTTCCCAATCAAATTTATTTGTTGCTTTGGTTTTGACAGTTATTTTGATAGCTAGTTTCCTGTAAAGCACTTGGATCACCGAATTCATTTTTTTGGTTTTCAGTCCTTTTCAAGAGAAGAAATAATACACTGATTACGCTTGATGCTTTGTATGTACAAGCCTATGTCAATCGCTTTTATGTCCTTGATATTACACACTGTATATTGCTTGCTTAGTACGAAAGCTTCATTGAATTTGTATTTAAATTCAACGCGGGTGATTTCCACTACTTACTTGCAATCTCTTACTGTAAGTAGTACATATAGTGACTGAATAATATTTTCAGGCTAAGCACATCGCATCCACGCTCAGAGCGTAGCCAAAATTTTCTATTTGGGGAAGGGTTGTCTGTACGCAAACCTAATCTTCTTTCACTGGGCACCAATTGAGTTGAGAGTTGAGTACTCGTATGCGCCAGCACCAGAGGCGCCAGCACCAGAGGCGCCAGCACCAGAGGCGCCAGCACCAGAGGCGCCAGCACCAGAGGCGCCAGCACCAGAGGCGCCAGCACCAGAGGCGCCAGCACCAGAGGCGCCAGCACCAGAGGCGCCAGCACCAGAGGCGCCAGCACCAGAGGCGCCAGCACCAGAGGCGCCAGCACCAGAGGCGCCAGCACCAGAGGCGCCAGCACCAGAGGCGCCAGCACCAGAGGCGCCAGCACCAGAGGCGCCAGCACCAGAGGCGCCAGCACCAGAGGCGCCAGCACCAGAGGCGCCAGCACCAGAGGCGCCAGCACAATTTTTGTGCTTGTTTAAAAAAACGAACTTCTGAGCAGTTCTGAGCAATGCTCGATCAAAGCGTAGAAGCTTTTTGCCCGCGGTCGTAGGCTCGATTCTCAGCAGGCAAATGTGGATGAAACTAAAGTAATTTTTTAGCGAAAGACTGATAAAGAGGCCATTTTTGGTTAAATTTTATATGGTTGCACACAGAGCCAGTGGGGTCAGTGCTCATCGATCATCTGCCCACAGTTTCTCAGGCATCAGATGCTTTTTGTAAGTGTATCGGATTATCAAATTTGCATGGGAGACTGGCTAACAGAATTGAGAGACATGGATGGTTAAAGACACAATTAGCTCAATTCACTCAATTATTGATTGAAACATTTTTGACTCAAAGCGAATTCTTGACTTTTGTAACGAAATTTTTTGAATCCCAGCCCGCACGGGGCAGATTGGCCGGTTCGATTGTTGCCGACCAAATGCCGGCGAAATTCGATTTCTAAAAAAATCTCTTTTGAACGGCGGTTCCTATCTGCGAGTTTTCCTATGAGCTATCAAGTTTCGATCGATCCAGATTGAGATTGAATAACAATCGGTGATTTGCAGTTCTCAGCTCTCAAATAGCTACTCAGTTGACGAGTCTCCTGGCAACCGCCCCCCCCTCCCCCGAGGCTCCTTTTCGAATCTTTCCGGAAGCGCTCGATTCCGCTTTCTCCAAATTTTTTGCAGACGAAGCTGAAGCTTCTTCGTGCCCTGTCTTCCCGCCTCCCCGCCGCGGGGCCCGAGCGGACTGATTGCCTTGACGGTGCGAAATCAGAAAGTCTGTCCCAGTGTGTGCCCTCCTCTGTTGGTCTCTGCATAATTGCCCGACAACCAGTGATGATACACTGCTGTGGGCTGGAGGGGGGGCAAAGCTTGTAGGAATGAGGAAATGGGAAATGAATGAGCAGCTCCCTTGCGGCTTCGGAGCAAACCGGAAGGCGAGGCTCGCTCAGAGTCGGCGTCTCGGCTCTTATTAGCTCGGAGGGAGCCGGCAGGGGGCCGCGGGCAAAGGCGGTTGCTGAGAGGCGGCTCCTGTTTGGGCAAAACTCGCAGGGGCCGTGCTCCGAGGGGACGAACCGTTTTTCTATTGCGCTTTAAAAAGCTGGCTGAATCTTTCGCAAAGTTTTGCTAAAGAGAGAATGACAAAAAGGGAAAGCTGCCCAGAGGGTTCGAGAGCTGCTTTGAGCCGCAGGGGCACCCGCCCGCTGAGCAGGAGAAGATGAGGCACGGGACGGGGGATTCTCTGAGCTCCAACGGCTGAGGAATCGTGACTGGTCATTGTTGGACACAGGCAATTAAGGGTCTCCTCTGTGCTTTGATGTCTAACGGAGGCCAGAAACTGAGCTGCCCCCCCCCCGGTAAATTGGGACGCCTTGGAGACTCGAAAAGCCGGAAGAAGTCGCGATTTGAAATGACCAGAGGAAAAAGCCAAGTTAAAAAGAAGAGTCTGGTCAGCACAGGCAGAGAAACAGGATCCGCCAGTTGTTTAATTGTTTTCCAATTACGCTGGAAACTCTTTGTAACAAAGAGCGGCAGCGGCTCCGGACGGCCGGCCGGCCGAGTGGACGGCAAGTCACGTCCGAGCGGGCGGCTCAAAGGGCCAGTTGGTCGTTTTTTTGCCACACGGGCTTCGTTTGGGGGAGTTGGAGACGCCGGACACGCAACTGAGCTCGGATCAAACAGAGTTCAGTCAGGCCCTTCAGTCTGACTTTATCCTGGCTTTCTTTGGGGGGGGGGGGTGGATGGTTGAGATCTAAGTTTTTCCTCATCGGTAAGCATTGTTCCCCTCTGTGTTCGAATGTTATCTTTAAGCCCTTGTCGAGATTCCAGTCCGCGTTGAGCAGCTTCTCAGCCACGTTGGATTTTTCAAGTTTTTTTCATCAGAGACTCAATTTATGGCATAAATCATGGCGAATGAGGCATATTTGGATAACAATACGAGTATATGGCTTTTGTAGATTAGAACTGAGTCAAGTGTTCTCAAATACAATGGCGGCCTCGATGCCTTAGGCCAGATTATGGTGAAAAATCCACTTGAGAAATAAGGAGATGCCAATAACGAAGTGACTCGCGCCTCTTATGCTGGAATTGTCATCTATAGCTGCACACAATGCCTCCCAGATCATTGGCTGGCTTTGACTTGTCGATAACATCAAAAAGTATTTAGTGCACTTTCAAGACTTTTTAAAAATCTTCGAAATTGGAAATGTCAGACTGTTTCGAACCGTCAACGTGTCTAATAGGGAATAATACACAGTCCTTCCTTCCCTCGGAATCCCACACATTGCCATCAAAGTTGGCGTGTTGGCGAAGTTGCTCTGAGATCCCAACGGGGATCTCCCTCCGCGCTGCGCTCTCTCGCGGTCGACTGTATCTCCGCAGAGCATCGCGCCGCTCAGCGGGAATCTTCGAGACCCAGGGACACCTTGAACCTGACTCCTGGAGGGCCAATCCTTCCCCAACTCTCTGATTCACCGCATCTCAACCAAGAGTTGGTGAAGAGTTGATGGTGAAGAATTGATAAAGAGTCAGTGAAGATCTGATAAACAGTTGGTGACGAGTCGGTGAAGAGTTGATAGAGTTGGTGAAGATTTGGTGAAGATTTGGTGAAGATTTGGTGAAGATTTGGTAAAGATTTGGTGAAGATTTGGTGAAGATTTGGTAAAGATTTGGTGAAGATTTGGTGAAGATTTGGTGTGAAGATTTTGGGAAGATTTGGTGAAGATTTGGTGAATATGTGGTGAAGATTTGGTGAAGATTTGGAGAATATTTGGTGAAGATTTGGTGAAGATTTGGAGAATATTTGGTGAAGATTTGGTGTGACGATTTGGTGTGAAGATTTGGTGAGGATTTGATGAAGATTTGGTTAAGATTTGGAGAATATTTGGTGAAGATTTGGTGTGACGATTTGGTGTGAAGATTTGGTGAAGATTTGGTGAAGATTTGGTTAAGATTTGGAGAATATTTGGTGAAGATTTGGTGTGACGATTTGGTGTGAAGATTTGGTGAAAATTTGGTGAAGATTTGGTGAAGATTTGGTGTAGATTTGGTGAAGATTTGGTGTGAAGATTTTGGGAAGATTTGGTGAAGATTTGGTGCAGATTTGGTGAAGATTTGGTGCAGATTTGGTGAAGATTTGGTGAAGATTTGGTGAAGATTTGGTGCAGATTTGGTGAAGATTTGGTGTGACGATTTGGTGTGAAGATTTGGTGAAGATTTGGTGAAAAGTGGGCACTCCTGGTTCTGATTTAAGAAGTCCTTGGCCCAGCTATAGCCACCCATAGCTAACGATGGACCATGCAGATTGAAAGCCGGGGGCGGGGCCAAACACCGGACTGTATGGGACGGGGCCCCGCAAAACAAACAGCGACTGCTGCTGCTGCTGCGGCCCGGGTATCTGCGGTGGAAATCTGCAATTGGCCCCTCTATGGCCGGGAGTCCCCGCGGGGGCCATTGGGGCCGCGGGTCCCCCAGCCCCACCCGGGATTGATAGAGCATGCGAGAGAGGGAACAACAAGGCAATTATCCCATTTTAGCCAACTCGCTCCAACCCTCCACTCCCCTCCCCAAGCGGCCGGCAGTCAGTGGTCAAGTGCGACTGTTCCTCCCGATTCCCATTCCCAGAAACACTCGAGGTCCCCTTGGGATGGGTTCGGTGGCAGCGAGGATCTCCGGTCAGATAAATGGTGCAGGCCCGCGCCGTCCAGAGGACCACCTGCGGAGACTGGGGAGCAGAGGCGCAGATTGGGGATAAAATAGAGTCAAGTGCGCGTGCGTGGCACGGCGGGGACACGGGGGGCGGCTGCAGCCAATGTTGGCCAAAACAAGATTAGTGCCCCCCAATGTCCCAGATCTCTGTCTTGGTCAATAAAGATTGTCGCACAAAGACTTTTCGAAGGGAAACAGTCGCATTTCTGTGCTTGTTGGCCACTTTGTTAAGCTTTTCAAAAATCTTTTGATTCAGCCAGACGCAGCAGGGGCGCCGTCTGTAAATTTTAGCTTTGACATCGCTGTGTTTGAATGGGACTTCGAAGGCTTCCATTTTTTTCCATGTCTGGCAAACCCACTTCTTCATAAGTCTCTCCCTCTGCATTCAGCCTGACTCTCTCACTATGCTCCAAATTCAGCCTGACTCTCACACTAGACTCCATATTCAGCCTGACTCTCACACTAGACTCCATATTCAGCCTGACTCTCACACTAGACTCCATATTCAGCCTGACTCTCACACTATGCTCCATATTCAGCCTGACTCTCACACTAGACTCCATATTCAGCCTGACTCTCACACTAGACTCCATATTCAGCCTGACTCTCACACTAGACTCCATATTCAGCCTGACTCTCACACTGTACTCCATATTCAGCCTGACTCTCACACTAGACTCCATATTCAGCCTGACTCTCACACTATGCTCCATATTCAGCCTGACTCTCACACTATGCTCCATATTCATCCTGACTCTCACACTATGCTCCATATTCAGCCTGACTCTCACACTATGCTCCATATTCAGCCTGACTCTCACACTAGACTCCATATTCAGCCTGACTCTCATACTATGCTCCATATTCAGCCTGACTCTCACACTATGCTCCATATTCAGCCTGACTCTCACACTATGCTCCATATTCAGCCTGACTCTCACACTATGCTCCATATTCAGCCTGACTCTCACACTAGACTCCATATTCAGCCTGACTCTCACACTATGCTCCATATTCAGCCTGACTCTCACACTAGACTCCATATTCAGCCTGACTCTCACACTAGACTCCATATTCAGCCTGACTCTCACACTAGACTACATATTCAGCCTGACTCTCACACTAGACTCCATATTCAGCCTGACTCTCACACTGTGCTCCATATTCAGCCTGACTCTCACACTAGACTCCATATTCAGCCTGACTCTCACACTATGCTCCATATTCAGCCTGACTCTCACACTATGCTCCATATTCATCCTGACTCTCACACTATGCTCCATATTCAGCCTGACTCTCACACTATGCTCCATATTCAGCCTGACTCTCACACTAGACTCCATATTCAGCCTGACTCTCACACTAGACTCCATATTCAGCCTGACTCTCACACTGTGCTCCATATTCAGCCTGACTCTCACACTAGACTCCATATTCAGCCTGACTCTCACACTAGACTCCATATTCAGCCTGACTCTCACACTGTGCTCCATATTCAGCCTGACTCTCACACTAGACTCCATATTCAGCCTGACTCTCACACTAGACTCCATATTCAGCCTGACTCTCACACTATGCTCCATATTCAGCCTGACTCTCACACTATGCTCCATATTCAGCCTGACTCTCACACTATGCTCCATATTCAGCCTGACTCTCACACTATGCTCCATATTCAGCCTGACTCTCACACTAGACTCCATATTCAGCCTGACTCTCACACTAGACTCCATATTCAGCCTGACTCTCACACTAGACTCCATATTCAGCCTGACTCTCACACTAGACTCCATATTCAGCCTGACTCTCACACTAGACTCCATATTCAGAGAGTGTACATGCCTGACAGAATTGCCTCAGCGCTGGTTGTGAGACCATGTTGCCGAAGGCGTTGCGCCAGGGTGGTGCTCACATCCTCCTCTGAGAATATTGATATTTATTTTTATAGACAAAATATCTTTGAACTCACAAAAGCTGGGCGCATGCAACACGCAGTGAGTCAATGAGATAACATACTCATAATGAGTGATTTTGAGTCGGCACTACTCAGCTATTATAATAAATCGTTGCCACAAAACACGCAGCCCTCCGCGTCTCAATATCGCGTTGGAAAAATAATGGTTACAGGCGCGCGCTGGTGGGGTTGGCGGCTCTGGTAAGTTACGGACGAGACAAAAAAACGAGCGGATTGAGTTTCACCAGGCCCCGGACAGCCGGCCTGGACGGGCCCGCCCTCGGAGGATCTCGTTTCGGTTTTGTGCAAAGTTTGTGTAAGCCTTGCATGCCTACATGGCCTGTATAGTGGGGACAATTCGCACCATAGTTGTTTAGCTGGATGGGAATAGGGATGAGAGAGTGAAACTGGATACTGTTGGGAATCTGTCTCAACATCAAAACTGCTACTTTTCTATAATGGTAACGGGATGTCCGTCCATCTCTATAGTCTGTTATAATTGCATTTTGCTAAAGCCGCCTCGCTAATGATAGGTGCAAAATTAATTCCGTCTTCGAGTGTGAGACCGTCGGCGCGTGCCACCAGATTGGCATCACCTGGGCCTCCTATGCGTGGTGGGACAGCTCCCCCCAAGCAGCCGTTCTCTTCCGAATTCGGACAAACATTTCAAAGTCTCAATAAGAAAATTATTAACTGAAGCGAGAGGAGGCGGACCAGCTCGGCGCCAAAGTACACACTGATTCGATTCATACGTTGCCATGACCCCCAAGGCACAGGGAGTGTACATGCCTGACGATTAGAAAGTCATGGCCGCTGTGCATGTAGAGTCAGTCCTCTGCGAGCAGCTAAAAATCAGCTCCGGGACTAAAACTGAAGCTTCGATGCTGTACAATCCGCCACCGTTTGAGAGTGGCCAAGTCCTCCTAACGAAGAAGTCCCTTGTCACAAGTTAGTTGGGAGTGTTTTTGCACAACTTGAGCCGCAGCTGACTCAACACGACCCGCACTTGAGCAAGGCTTGAACGACTTTAAGTGCCGAATTTCCTATACTCGAGCCGGCATCGTGTCTCCCCCTAAGACTTTCTCTCTGATTTTAACGCCAATCTAGCTTCTCCTGCTCTACTGAGAGGTGGGTGCGGGCGGGTGGACTCAGGCAGGGGGAGGCTGAGACGATGAAGCGATGAAGGAGCTCGCGGCTGACTGGGCCAAGCGGAGGGCTAGTGTGTGCTGATGGTGGCGCGGGCGCACCAGCACAATTGGCATAATTATCAGCGCCAACCTAATTGGAGACCTCACGCTCCGCATTCTTGCATGCGCTGGGAGGGGGGGGCTCGGCCTGGCACACTCGGACTCGGCGGGGCTCCTGACTTTCCGGACTGGCGCTGAGCAGGAGGTGTTTGTGTGCGCGAGTTGTTGGCACACGGCTTGGCCCAGAGTTGGAGACTCCTGCAGACTCAACAGCCCTCGGTGCGTGCCTGGGCCCCTAAATAAGTCCCCCAGTTTATCCCATCCTCACACTTCCCAATTTGATTCCCCTCTCTTAGCCCCATCGACTCCGGCCGGGCCTCAACGCGTTTTCAAGCTGCTGGCTTAATGAGGCACCCCAGGTGGGCGCCCGGCTCACCGGGCTCGAACTCGAATGTCGAATTGGACTGAATGTTTGTTAAACACACGGCCGAACGGCGAGGCCTCTCGAGTCTGGCTTTGCTTAATCCATCTCGAAGGGGGTCGCGAACAGGGAGACGCTTCGCCCCAGTCTGCAACTTTAACAACTCCCGCTGTTAGTGGGCAACCGAATGCTGCAGCATGAGCTCATTAGAGGACGGGTCAGCTGACTCTGCATTTATGATCGGTCAGTTTGCGACCAGCCGCTTCCGTGCATAATTTTTGTTGTTGAAATTTCGCTTTTTAGTGGCCGTCAGGGCGGTCTAGCTGTCCCTGGAATTTTCAATTTCTCTTACCTCCCGCCAGCATGGCCCGAATCGAAATGCAAATGCAGGGTGGAGGGGGGTCCCGCTGCAAGCTATCCGTCTTTATCTGCTCTCTTAATCAGCAGCCGGGGGGCGGGCCTCATTAAATGCTGTCTAACAATAATGTAAAACCGATCCCCACAACTTTGCAGATTTCCAGGGACTCCCGGAATTCTTGGATTGGAAACTAGCCGGGGAAGAGGCTCAATCATTTCATGCTCATATATCCTCGTCTTTAGGCTCAAACAGGCGCCGCGGAACGAGTTTTTGCCAGGGGGGGGCAGGACCAAGTTTCCGAAACTCAAGCCCAGACCCTGTCTTGGACAATGACCAAAAATTTGAGCAAAATTATGCTGTTGAAAGATATTTGAGGGGGGCAATGCCCCCCCAACTCAATGTCAGGGGGGGCAGCTGCCCCCCCTGCCCCCCCTGTTCCGCGGCGCCTGGGCTCAAATCCGCAGTGACAAACTAGCACTAAAATCTTGCCTGCCCCTGTTGCAATGTAGAATTATTAATATTAGAACACATTAATTTTTACTTCACTTCGAAGCTTCACTTCCAAACATTATGGCCAAACTTTACAATGTAGCGCGGCGTGATAGATTAAAATTTTGAAGCTTAAAAATCTGGCCCCAGTCCATAGGCGTAGTTTCAGGGGTCCTTACACCCCGGTAAGTGACTCTCCAACGCTCAATTTGCACTGCATCCATAGGCTTTATAATGACGGCATTGCGGCTCGGCAGGAGCGGGCGGCATTAATACGCGCCAGCTAACATCAGGCTTAGGCTGTTATTGATGGGCGTCACTCAGCTGGCGTGTTGTTGCAGGCGGACCGCCCTGCCCAGCTTAAAGAGTCTGCGCAGAGCCCGTGTTTTCGCTCCCATGGCCTGATACTTATCAGCTTACAGTCTGCGGGATCAGCAGGTGGGGGAGGGCTTGCAGGGAAACGAGCCGCAGTCCCGGGAGGCCTTGTATCCATGCGGAGCCGAGCGAGCTGGCTGTCGGGCAAGTAGTTTGAAGCGTTGCATTGCCGAGTTTACACCAATTTGTAAAACAAACCTGCCTCTCTATACGCGGAGCGATTGGGAAGAAATCCCAGGCTATACAACTATATTGGGAGTTAAAAATAACAGGCCTCTTGGGAGCGAGCGGATTATCCCGTTTTGAATGCTTCGCGCACCCGAAGGCTTCTGGCCGTCTCAGCTCCGCCATTTTCTTTTCCTGTGTAAACATCGGGGGTAACCGGGGCCGCTTTCACTCGCACCTCGCGCTCCAGATTTTTGACAACTTCTAGCCCACACTGATCTGTATCGCTGTCTAAGGAAAATATTGGCTGTCATCCTGCGTCAAGCTGAATAAGGTTCCGGCTTGATAGCATTTGACCGCGAACCTGCAATTTGTCTTCCAACTGGTGCCTCCATTTGTCTGCTCTGTGGTCCGTGCAGCGCAATCCACCGGGGATATCCTGTCTTAATACAACCTTTTTAGCTGTCTCTCTTTTAAAAATTGGATAATATAGATCCTGAAAGTGTTTTATCCTGTGTTATTTTCTGAAGTAGAAGTTAAATTATTAATGCGACTTTTAGATATTTATAAAACATTTTTGTTAATAGTTAGGAAACTACAGGTCATAGATTTTTGGCTTATACGCAACATATCGGTAGACACAGTCTTGAGTAATCCTGTTTAATTCGATTAGCTCTCCTTTCTTTTCATACCTTCGCTCTTTAGACAATATTTGGCTAGGAGGTGCCGCAGAGGAGAATCTAAACATCCCTGACACCATATACCGCGGAGAGGCACAATGGTCCTGCTTAGAGAGGATTAGCAACACTTGGCCTGCATGCTTTTTTGTTAATTGGAATTTGGATGCGGCGGGAAATTAATTGGCGTCCAATTTGGAGTGTCTATCAGTCTGTTGCGCCCTTTTTTGTATCGACTGGCTCTGCTTTTTCCTTCGCCCTTTTTATCTTTCGCCTAAATTCCTGGGCGATTATTTTCTTTCATTCATTGTTCACCCCTCGGCTCGGCCCTTTGCCAACAAAGCAGCTGGAGGGCGCGCGGTTGTTTGATCGGGGCAAACATTTGTGCAGTGTCGGGGGCTGCAAGTGTCTAACAATGGCGCGAATTTATCAATTTGTGCCTCATCTTTTATTACATATTATTTAAGGTTGCTGTCAGCTTTAAAATTCTGCGGTTCCCGTCTGTGATGCCATGTAGCTGAGCTAAGGGGCGCCATTTTGAGTGCACTGTAGCTGAGCTATGGGGCGCCACTCTGGGTGTACTGTAGCTGAGCTATGGGGTGCCACTCTGGGTGTACTGTAGCTGAGCTATGGGGTGCCACTCTGGGTGTACTGTAGCTGAGCTATGGGGCGCCATTCTGGGTGTACTGTAGCTGAGCTATGGGGCGCCACTCTGGGTGTACTGTAGCTGAGCTATGGGGCGCCACTCTGGGTGTACTGTAGCTGAGCTATGGGGCGCCATTCTGGGTGTACTGTAGCTGAGCTATGGGGCGCCACTCTGGGTGTACTGTAGCTGAGCTATGGGGCGCCACTCTGGGTGTACTGTAGCTGAGCTATGATATGGGGCGCCACTCTGGGTGTACTGTAGCTGAGCTATGGGCCCCATTCTGGGTGTACTGTAGCTGAGCTATGGGCCCCATTCTGGGTGTACTGTAGCTGAGCTATGGGCCCCATTCTGGGTGTATTGTATAGCTGAGCTATGGGCCCCATTCTGGGTGTACTGTAGCTGAGCTATGGGGCGCCACTCTGGGTGTACTGTAGCTGAGCTATGGGGCGCCATTCTGGGTGTACTGTAGCTGAGCTATGGGGCGCCACTCTGGGTGTACTGTAGCTGAGCTATGGGGCGCCATTCTGGGTGTACTGTAGCTGAGCTATGGGGCGCCACTCTGGGTGTACTGTAGCTGAGCTATGGGGCGCCATTCTGGGTGCACTGTAGCTGAGCTATGGGGCGCCATTCTGGGTGTACTGTAGCTGAGCTATGGGCCCCATTCTGGGTGTACTGTATAGCTGAGCTATGGGCCCCATTCTGGGTGTACTGTAGCTGAGCTATGGGCCCCATTCTGGGTGTACTGTAGCTGAGCTAGGGGTGCCATTCTGGGTGTACTGTAGCTGAGCTATGGGGCGCCACTCTGGGTGTACTGTAGCTGAGCTATGGGGCGCCACTCTGGGTGTACTGTAGCTGAGCTATGGGCCCCATTCTGGGTGTACTGTAGCTGAGCTATGGGGCGCCACTCTGGGTGTACTGTAGCTGAGCTATGGGGCGCCATTCTGGGTGTACTGTAGCTGAGCTATGGGGCGCCATTCTGGGTGTAGCTGATATAATTGCAGTACATCATTCGCCGTCATATTCATGTGAAACAGAGTGTCTCGTGTTTCGATAGAGGTGATAGCAGAAATATTTGTTAGCAATCTGTAAGCGCCACCATTGTTGCCAAGGCCCTATTCGAGCTAGAACTGTTATTGATTGTTGAGTCATTCGTCGATACTGGAAATGCTAAATTTCCAACTAAAGTAATAATTTAGCGATCTCTAATGAGGGCTCGATATAATAAAGCGGAGTTCAGTGGCTACACAGACAGATCGAATGTTTAGCCAGAAGTGTTAATTGCACACTCGAGAACTTGACAATAGCATAATAATACTCTCGCTTCTGTACTAAAGCTATGTAAACCCGGCTTACACTGTGATGCGTTTGACATTTGCCGCAGATGAAATCAACACCCCCTCTCATGGGCTGCTTGCATATACGGACAGAGGTTTATAAATAGCGGCAGAACGTGCCTATATAACTGGCAATGCCGTAATTCTGGTTGCTGAGCAGTTCTCCTCCCCATGCCTGCGGGGGCGATGGAGACACCAGCAACCCGAGCTCGGGCATTTATATATCATTTTCGCATTAACAGCTCCCCAATGTATTTTGTTTTGTCTAATGGACTGTGAGGCCAGGCAGCTGTGGTGTTGGCACCCATATGAGGTGGCAAATTCCCTGGGAGCTCATCTGCGTTCTCACTTCCCCCTTTTTTGAGTCGCCCGACTCAAGAGGATGGAAGGGATTCTTTTCGCTAAAAAAACTGTACATATTTTTAATTGGATAATTTGGTCCGCGAATTCGAATGTTCTGATTGATTTGAGACAGAAAATTCTAAAAATTGTGATTTATACCGGAATCTAAAGAATATCGAAGTAATAAAATGGATTTTGTATCCCTTAGGACGTTTATAGTATAAATACCAATATGTATAGTTTATCACGGGGGTTGGGTAAATTTTTTACCCCAAGGCCTGATGAAGAATCCAGCTCATGGCTGCGGGCCAGATGAGAGAGGAGAGGGAATGGAGGAGAGAGACGAAGGAGAGAGGTGATGATAGATTAGAGAAGAGAGGAGAAGGGAGAGAGCTAAGATGCGGAAGGAAAGGAGAGATAGGAGATAGAGGGTTTCAAATCTCCGAAAGTTCATATCAGGTTAACAGCCTCTGATTTCTATTGCTAAGGTTGTCGGATGCTCGCGGCAAAGAGGAGAGTAGAGAGCTGAGAATGATGTGTCGAAGATATGAAATTTTGGAGATATGAAAGCGCCCCGAAGAGATGAGAGGGGAGAGGAGGGGAGAGAGGAGAGAACCGAGAAGAGGCACAGACCCCGAACGGGCCGGATTGCTATGTTGATGTTTCAAAGGACCCGAGGACCGGGTAGAGAGGCTTCGAAGGCCGGAGTTTTCCGACTCCTGGTTTATCAGCTTAGTAAAAAAAGAATGACAGCGTATTAAACATGTGGATTTCAATTTCTTATCATTTTTCTTTTTAGTCTTAGAGATCCTGGAGGTCAGACGGTTGGGTTGGTTTTAAAAAATGGAATTGTGAAAGCTTTTTAATAGCTCACTGGTCACTAAAGAGTCAAATTGATCAATGAATTAAGAAGCATTGGGAAAGTAGGCAACGGTAAATGTTTTTCGTCTAAGAGATTTCAAAGAGAAAAGTTCAGAAACGAGTGAAGCAGTGAGCTTCTCGGCTAACAAGTAGCAATGCTTGATCCAACAACAAGAGTTGACTCACCGCCAACAAAATTGCTGTTTATCTGCTCTCAAGAATCTTTTTTTCATTGATTTCTCCTGCACTCGGGACTGGCGCGGCCTGCCCAACCCCCTCCCACAGCCTCTGGCTCCACCATCACCCAACTGGCCCTGATGAAGCCGCCCAGCCTCATTGGCGCGCCTCTCCGATTGGCCCTCGCCAGCTAAAGGTGGGCGGGGTGGGGCGGCGCAGGGGGCGGGCATTTCAGACTAAAAAGGCGCCCAAATTCCCAGCCCAGGTGACACTTCACTCCGATTCACCTGGAAAATTCCTTCTTCCCATAGGAGGTAAGCGCAATCTTCCCCGATCCCAGTCACAGAACTATGGCGATGCGCAGCCCGCAGCAGCAGCAGCTGAGCCGCTTTGTCAGCAGCTTCTCCATCCGCAACATGCTCGGCGTTGACAGCGGCGCCAGCAGTGGCGACGACGGCGGCTGCAGTGACAGCGACGGCGGCCTGCCGCCCTTGCCGACGCCACCGCAGCTTCCGGCGCCAGCGCGGGCTGAGTCGGCAGTCAAGAGGCGCAACACTCGGCGTCGCCAGCGCCATCTCCGGCGCCGGGCGCCGCAAGACGACGACGACGACGATTTGGTCGCCGCTTCGAAGCTGCCATGCCGACGAACCGCTGAGGAATCCGGCGACAACACAGCGACTGAAGAAGCCGCCGCAGAAGACGAAGAGGAAGAAGAGGAGGCCGCCGAGGCCACCGACGAGGAGCGGCTGCTCAAAGACGTCGGCGGCTCGGAGAAGCCGGACGAGTCCACCGCCGGCGTTGGAAAATCGTCGGACGGCGAGGCCGGCAAAGACGGGCCGCGCGGCCACGAGAAGCCGCCCTTCAGCTACAATGCGCTCATCATGATGGCCATCCGGAGCAGCGCAGAGAAGAAGCTCACCCTCAACGGCATCTACGAGTTCATCGTGAGAAACTTCCCCTACTACAGGGAGAACAAGCAGGGCTGGCAGAACTCCATCCGGCACAACCTGTCCCTCAACAAGTGCTTCGTCAAGGTGCCGAGGAGCTACGACGACCCGGGCAAGGGCAACTACTGGATGCTGGACCCGTCCTGCGACGATGTGTACATCGGCGGCACCACCGGCAAGCTGCGCCGGCGGACCACTTCGCTGCAGCGGTCGCGCCTTTTCGGCCTGCGCTGCGGCCTCCTTCCGCCTGGCGGAGGCGGCGGCGGCGGCGGTGGAACCGGCGGAGGCGGCGGCGGAATGGGCGTCGGTCCTGGCGGAGTTGTCGGCGGCGTCGGCGGCCACCCGGAATGGCCGGGGCTGCCGCGCCTGCCGTACCCGCCGCCGCATCCGCTCGGCTTTGCCGCTGCCGCTGCCGCTGCTGCCGCTGCCGGCTATCTGCCGCCTGGTGCCTACCACCAGCCTCACCACGGGCCGCCGCCGCCTCCGCCGCCTCCGCCAGCATCGTCGATGCTCCACGGGCCTGGCGGGCACCCGCTGCACCACGGCAGCCCGCTGGACTTGGCCTGCCGCCGAGCCGCTGCAGCTGCTCAGTCGCAGTCGCCGCAGCAGCAGCCCTCGCCGTCGTCGACCTCGTCGAGCGGCGTTCCAACAGCTGCGACATCGTCGAATTCGGCGGCAGTGGCTGCGGCTGCGGCGGCGGCAGCAGCGGCACAGGCCGGAGGCTGGGCGCCGTTCCTCCGGGTTCCGCTGTACCCACCGTGCATGTTGCCGCAGCTGCCCAGCCAGAGATGAGGCTTCCAGCCTCCCCTGTTTCCAGCGCGGCTGCGAAATGCAGAGCGGAACAATTGTGCACACAAAGTGAACTGTTTTAAACTTCTAAACAGCAAACATTTTCCATAAGTTTTGCTTATTCGCGCGTCTTTAAGTGCCCTCGAAGCAGATGGCGTTCAGTCTCTTGGTCCCGCACTGTTTGAATAATATAATCTGCATATTAATTTTCAATTTTCTGTGTCTAAGACTGTAGCCTCCAGATTTCTAGTCGTATTCATTGTGTTCCACTCGCCTGATCTCGTGTTGGCCCCGCGCAGTTATAAAGGCCTTCAGGTTCATAAAGAAGATTTTTTGTTTTAATTTATTCTGTCTTTTAGCAACTTTTCCTTATAGGTTAAGTTAACCCTAACAGCTTTTAGCGGCGCAGGAGGGGAGAATTCTCCTCTCCTATGTTGGCTCACCTGAAGTGCGCAGAGGGAACACAGCCAGCCTAGTTGTGTCCCACATTGATCCCAAAGAATATGCTGCCTATGACCACATATATAGTCTAAATTTCCGAAACTCGAACATCTTCGGCATGGCAACTGCACAGAGTGTGGCTTAAACAAAGAAAAACATTTGCAATTTTCACCTGCTGCAACGGCAATTGCGAAGACTGAAAAAGATTCGCAAATTTTTGTTGTTGCTGTTGTTTAAAAGTGGCTGCTGTGAAACCATCCGCTGGCTGGTCCTGTCATCAGCCGTGTTTTTACAGGGTCGAATTTCCTGTCAAGACTTTCCTTCAAAATTGTCGCCCCCGTTATGTCCGTGTTGTCAGTCCAAATAACTGGTTCCCTCCGCTTGAAATTTGCATGTTTTACCCGAGCACTTTATGAACTGCAGATTCTTGTTGCATCTGTAAATTAATTATAACCTCGATATCAATGTTAACAATAAATATAACTGTTTCTTCAGCTAACTCGTTGGCTGTCATGTCGTTGAAAAGCTAATTCACACCTTGGCAGCCTATGTATACTGCACTACTTCTGTTCAGTGGCATACATTACGTATTGAGGAAGCTGAGGAGGTCCTGTCACCTGTGTTTTCCAATCCCCAACCTTCACAATCCCCAAACTTCACATTCCCCAAACTTCACATTCCCCAAACTTCACAATCCCCAACCTTCACAATCCCCAACCTTCACAATCCCCAACCTTCACAATCCCCAACCTTCACAATCCCCAACCTTCACAATCCCCAACCTTCACAATCCCCAACCTTCACAACCCCCAAACGTCACAATCCCCAACCGTCACAATCCCCAAACTTCACAATCCCCAACCGTCACAATCCCCAAACTTCACATTCCCCAAACTTCACAAACCCCAAACTGCACAGTTCCCAACCGTTACAATCCCCGAACTTCACAATCCCCAAATTTCACAATATCCAAACTTCACAATATCTAAGCTTCACAGTTCCCTAAATTCCAAACGTCAAACCTGAGAGTGATTTTTGCGGACTGCGAGTTGTGGAGACAGATGAAGTACCCCGCCATTATGATAGGCATCGGTTGAAGCGGAGCAGGCCGCCAAAGCATGGAACAAGGCCAACATATACGCGTGTACCTGGCCTAATGAGGACCACTAGGCAAGGAGGGCATAGCATAATGAGAGATCATTGTCAATATTGGAAATCAGCGGGACATTAGTTGAAGCTGCGTATTTTGGACTGACTGACTGACTGACCATGCGATGCGATGCAAAGATCCCATGGGAAAATAATACACATTGATTGCCATGTGGTCCAGTCGCAGCCAGCTCCACAGAGTTTCGGTGACCCCCTTAAACAGTGGGAGGCCGGGCCGGCCCTCCTGCTGAATCGCAGCGCCCGAATCGACTTTTGTCTGCCTTCCGTCACTTCCTTCCGCATTGCGGTGTCTTGCCGTGCGGCTTTCGGTTGCCGGACTGCTTTGGACTCCTTTATTGGGGTCAGGGGCGCCAATGCTGGAGTCGGGGGCGCCAATGCTCGGGTCAGGGGCGCCAATGCTGGATTCAGGGGCGCCAATGCTGGAGTCAGGGGCGACAATGCTGGAGTCAGGGGCGCCAATGCTGGAGTCAGGGGGCGCCAATGCTGGAGTCAGGGGCGCCTATGCTGGAGTCAGGGGGTGCCGATGCTGGAGTCAGGGGGTGCGCCAATGCTGGGGTCAGGGGCGCCAATGCTGGAGTCAGGGGCGCCGATGCTGGAGTCAGGGGGCGCCTATGCTGGAGTCAGGGGGGCGCCAATGCTGGAGTCAGGGGCGCCAATGCTGGGGTCAGGGGGCGCTGATGCTGGGGTCAGGGGGCGCCGATGCTGGGGTCAGGGGGTGCGCCAATGCTGGAGTCAGGGGGTGCGCCAATGCTGGAGTCAGGGGCGCCATGTATTGAGAATTACAAAGTACAAACACCTGCTTAGCAACCTTGAACGCATTTGACTCTTACAGCCACAAATGAAATTAAGTTGAGGCAAATTTAATTTCGTAGAATTTGGAACATTACAGACAGACAGGCTGCCTGCACACAGCTACAGGGCCGAAATAACTCTCCTAACACAATGCGGAGAAGCATTGGCTCCCATTATTCACGGCCCAACTGAGCTCAGAACGGGAGCTATTGAAATGTATAGCCTATATGAGTTTTAATTTAGACGGACCCCCCGCTAATCAGGGGAACAGTGGGGACATGGAGATCGAAATTAGGGAACCGAGGGAGGGAAAAGCTGCATAGAAGAAAAACAGCTCCGAAAGAAGAAGCAAGAATGGAAGAAGAAAAGAAGTGAAAAAGCTGTCGGCAGGGGCCCTTAATGCTCTTAATTGTTGTGCATTCGCCTGTTTATTTGTATACAGGTAAGGCAGTTCCCCTTGCTCACAGGCACAGAAGGCTTGTTTGTTGTTTGGCAAAAACTTCTCAACATTGAATAAGTTTCCACTCGAGGGAATCCCGAAGTTTTTTAATCATGCGCTGTGAAAATTTCTATTATGATTCGGTTTTTTTTCTGCCCGGACTGTGTGGGCAGCCCAGCCAGACAGACAGGCTTATTAGGCTAAGCAAAAGGTGACAAATAAGCTGCCTTTAGTTTTATAATTTCTTCAAAAAAGCAGCCAGAAGTGGTCCTCTCAGGGTCTTTCCAGCTCGCCAGCTGTAAAGATATTGGCTGTAGGGATATTGGCTGTATTGGCTGTAGGGATATTGGCTGTAGGGATATTGGCTGTAGGGATATTGGCTGTATTGGCTGTAGGGATATTGGCTGTATTGGCTGTAGGGATATTGGCTGTAGGGATATTGGCTGTAGGGATATTGGCTGTATTGGCTGTAGGGATATTGGCTGTAGGGATATTGGCTGTAGGGATATTGGCTGTAGGGATATTGGCTGTAGGGATATTGGCAGTAGGGATATTGGCTGTAGGGATATTGGCTGTAGGGATATTGGCTGTATTGGCTGTAGGGATATTGGCTGTAGGGATATTGGCTGTAGGGATATTGGCTGTAGGGATATTGGCTGTATTGGCTGTAGGGATATTGGCTGTATGGATATTGGCTGTAGGGGTATTGGCTGTAGGGATATTGGCTGTAGGGATATTGGCTGTAGGGATATTGGCTGTAGGGATATTGGCTGTAGGGATATTGGCTGTAGGGATATTGGCTGTATTGGCTGTAGGGATATTGGCTGTAGGGATATTGGCTGTAGGGATATTGGCTGTAGGGATATTGGCTGTAGGGATATTGGCTGTAGGGATATTGGCTGTAGGGATATTGGCTGTAGGGATATTGGCAGTAGGGATATTGGCTGTAGGGATATTGGCTGTAGGGATATTGGCTGTATTGGCAGTAGGGATATTGGCTGTAGGGATATTGGCTGTATTGGCAGTAGGGATATTGGCTGTAGGGATATTGGCTGTATTGGCTATAGGGATATTGGCTGTATTGGCTGTAGGGATATTGGCTGTATTGGCTCTAGGGATATTGGCTGTAGGGAAATCAAAGAGACAGCAAAAATCTTAAGAACGATAACAATAGTTGACATTTAGTGTGGCATGCTTGCAGAATCGTGTATAAACTATACATTTTGTAACAAAAATGTTAATCAATATACTTATGGGACTTGGAATTTGATGGATCGATTCTGCTTGTGCCTCCCCAATGCGCAGGCAGCATTTTAGGCTATATGGGGGGTCTTTGTTATAGTTTGCTAGCGCATTCTCGATGCTGCCACAATAGACTGATGAACGGCAAACATTCCGCAGGAGATGCCTGTTTACTCTGCGGGCGACACCTTGGACTTCGATGCTCTGTCTATTAGACTTGGCCTGATGCGACTGCAGTTGATCTTCCACTTGACTCTAAATAAATTTTGCAAGACTCTACGAGCTTATGCTGACAAATAACTATAGATATAGTCTTTGTTGATAGGACAACAAAGACTGCGGGGAGTCTGGCGTCCGGCGCAGCTCTGACAATCACTGTTTAAATTTCTTCCATTGTCCAGCCAAAATAGCCAATGCATACACACCTAGTTCCATCCTGTGGTTTGCGCCCATCTCATCTTGGCACTCCTAAGCACACATCTTGACACTCCCAAAACAAACCTCTTGGCACTCCTAAACACACATCTTGGCACTCCCAAAACACACATCTTGGCACTCCCAAAACACACCTATTGACACTCCCAAAACACACATTGACACTCCCAAACACACCTCTTGACACTCCCAAAACACACCTCTTGACACTCCCAAAACACACCTCTTGGCACTCCAAAACACACCTCTTGACACTCCCAAAACACACCTCTTGACACTCCCAAAACACACCTCTTGGCACTCCTAAACACACATCTTGGCACTCCCAAAACACACATCTTGACACTCCCAAAACACACCTCTTGACACTCCCAAAACACACCTCTTGACACTCCCAAAACACACCTCTTGACACTCCCAAAACACACCTCTTGACACTCCCAAAACACACCTCTTGACACTCCCAAAACACACCTCTTGACACTCCCAAAACACACCTCTTGACACTCCCAAAACACACCTCTTGACACTCCCAAAACACACATCTTGACGCTCCCAAAACACACATCTTGACACTCCCAAAACACACCTCTTGACGCTCCCAAAACACACCGAATACCCATATTTGTGCCCATCAATATCACTTAGTGATCAGTGATGCTGGTCAATAATGACCCACAGATCTAGTTGCTTCCTAAACAAATTGAAAGTCACGCGAAAGCAGCACAGCACTGCTGGGTCATCATCAGTCGAGACTGTCAGCAGGTCAAAGAAAGCGCACTCCAGTGCAGTGAAAAATGGTGGATTATTATCGCGGATTAGCCCGAGTCCGAGCGAGCGATTCGGCCAGCGAAATATTTAGCAGATCAGTGGGGGGGGGGGAGACGGGCGCCGGCTGCCGCAACTGCAGGCCAAATATTTCACCAGCAGCAGCCTCGCAGCCGAGGTCGCATGGCGCCTCCGACAGGTGACTCGGGGACGGCTTCGGCCTGACCTGACTGCCAGTGACAACTGCTTGGCCGGCCTGTTCGAACTCGGGCCGTGGTTTACACTCGCCCGCCCTAGCAACCCGGGCAATTTGCACAGTTGAAAGCATTAGCAAATCCCTTTAGCTAAGATGTCGAAAAGACGACAGATCGCAAACTTTTGTTGCAGTTTATTTAAAAATAAACTCGGCCCAGGCAGGACCAGTTGGCGCGGCAGATTGCTTGTTATCCTTTCATATCCTTTCACCTCCGGCTTGAAGGAAGCCCCACAAATGCATTGGTTGGCAAGGCTAAGATGGCTTTAAATAGGGAGTGGAGGCTGTGGCAACGCAAGCGAAGCGTGCCCGGACACATGCGCCAGATATGTTGTATTTCCTGGTTGCGCAAGAAACCTGATTATTGCTTTCTTTTTTAAACGAGAGAGAGAGAGAGAGAAAGCTTTGGAGAGCCGGGCAGGCCCATTGCGCCAGTGCATTTGTCAGTTTCGGATCGGCTCGTCAATATTTGCGGCTATCATCATCATTGATGCAGAACCTCTGCCGGCGGCCTCAGCAGGTCAGCTGCTGTCCGCCTGTCTGTTTTGGTCGGTGACGGCTCGGATACCGCCTGAGGCGGATAAATAAACAAGCGGCTTTTTCCTCGACTATAATTTGATAATATAATTTGCACAGCTGAACAGTGGAAGCAGACAAATTGCACTATACGAGCCAATCGAACTTATCGCATCCCTACAGAAACAGGTGTTGCAAATGCTTTTCAATAGCTAGTACAGTTGCGAAGGCCAATGATCCAAATGAATAATGCTAGTGCAGGTTCTGGAATGAGGTTCGTATATGGTTATGGAAATTAAACTATTGATACTTTATGCATAAATTATAGATCAGTTATTCCACCATATCCGCTTATTATCGGGAACTTTCTAGAAAAGGCAAAGGCTTGCATGCGCCAACTTTCAACTTAAAAAGGCAAAAGTAAATTTCTATTATGGATAATTTCCCATGCCCATTCACAGCAAACACGCTTTGCAGGTATAGCCTAATAATAGCAGCAGAAATAATAGACAACTGTGGACTATAATGACAATGATAAAGCGGATATTGTGAGGCAACACTGGAGGGGGGTTGGGCAGAAAGGGGAGCAATTATAATTATGAAGAGTCAGCCGGGAGGCAGGCAAATTTCCTAATCCACGCGGAGCCCATGTGGCGCGGCGCGTGAGCAATAAGGATGGAGAGAGAGAGAGGTGATGCTGACAGACAGACATCTGTGCCAATCCTGAATTCGCGTGCACGAGAGGGGCCACTGCGCTTTCCTTTAGATAAGTCGGGGGGTCACAGATTGGCGAAAATCACTGTGATTAAAAAACACGGTTACTCATTTAGAGTAGAGAGGGTCCCCCTCGGACTGAGCAGCCGACATGCTCCCCCGCTGAGTAGATCAGGTCGAGCACAAAGGCAGCACCTCGAGTCAGACTATGGCTCTGCATTCACTTGGGCTTGGAAGCGGAAGTGAAAAATTGGAGCTGTGCTGACTGTCGCGTTCCGTGTAATGAAAATTTGGAAATATTGAGAAACAATTGCTGCGATGATTGCAACGGGCATGCACATACACGCTAAATACATGTAAGCTAATACATGTATATACGAGCTCATACTAATAGCGCAACAAATGGGTACGACTGTGGAACAAGCGCGTAGGTTATTTACCCAATTTTCTGACTAATCACGTAGGTGTTTATTCGGCATATTCTGACTAAGCGCGCGTGTTTATGCCCAATTCTGACTTAGCACACAAGTGTTTATGCCCAATTCTGACTGAGCACACAAGTGTTTATGCCCAATTCTGACTTAGCACACAAGTGTTTATGCCCAATTCTGACTTAGCACACAAGTGTTTATGCCCAATTCTGACTTAGCACGCAAGTGTTTATGCCCAATTCTGACTTAGCACACAAGTGTTTATGCCCAATTCTGACTTAGCACACTAGTGTTTATGCCCAATTCTGACTTAGTGTTTATGCCCAATTCTGACTTAGCACGCAAGTGTTTATGCCCAATTCTGACTGAGCACACAAGTGTTTATGCCCAATTCTGACTTAGCACACAAGTGTTTATGCCCAATTCTGACTTAGCACACAAGTGTTTATGCCCAATTCTGACTTAGCACGCAAGTGTTTATGCCCAATTCTGACTTAGTGTTTATGCCCAATTCTGACTGAGCACACAAGTGTTTATGCCCAATTCTGACTTAGCACACAAGTGTTTATGCCCAATTCTGACTTAGCACGCAAGTGTTTATGCCCAATTCTGACTGAGCACACAAGTGTTTATGCCCAATTCTGACTGAGCACACAAGTGTTTATGCCCGATTCTGACTTAGCACACAAGTGTTTATGCCCAATTCTGACTTAGCACGCAAGTGTTTATGCCCAATTCTGACTGAGCACACAAGTGTTTATGCCCAATTCTGACTGAGCACACAAGTGTTTATGCCCAATTCTGACTGAGCACACAAGTGTTTATGCCCGATTCTGACTGAGCACACAAGTGTTTATGCCCAATTCTGACTTAGCACGCAAGTGTTTATGCCCAATTCTGACTGAGCACACAAGTGTTTATGCCCAATTCTGACTTAGCACACAAGTGTTTATGCCCAATTCTGACTTAGCACACAAGTGTTTATGCCCAATTCTGACTTAGCACGCAAGTGTTTATGCCCAATTCTGACTTAGCACACAAGTGTTTATGCCCAATTCTGACTTAGCACACTAGTGTTTATGCCCAATTCTGACTTAGCACGCAAGTGTTTATGCCCAATTCTGACTTAGCACGCAAGTGTTTATGCCCAATTCTGACTTAGTGTTTATGCCCAATTCTGACTGAGCACACAAGTGTTTATGCCCAATTCTGACTTAGCACACAAGTGTTTATGCCCAATTCTGACTTAGCACACAAGTGTTTATGCCCAATTCTGACTGAGCACACAAGTGTTTATGCCCAATTCTGACTGAGCACACAAGTGTTTATGCCCAATTCTGACTTAGCACACAAGTGTTTATGCCCAATTCTGACTTAGCACGCAAGTGTTTATGCCCAATTCTGACTGAGCACACAAGTGTTTATGCCCAATTCTGACTGAGCACACAAGTGTTTATGCCCAATTCTGACTGAGCACACAAGTGTTTATGCCCAATTCTGACTGAGCACACAAGTGTTTATGCCCAATTCTGACTTAGCACACAAGTGTTTATGCCCAATTCTGACTTAACACGCAAGTGTTTATGCCCAATTCTGACTGAGCACGCAAGTGTTTATGCCCAATTCTGACTGAGCACACAAGTGTTTATGCCCAATTCTGACTGAGCACACAAGTGTTTATGCCCAATTCTGACTGAGCACACAAGTGTTTATGCCCAATTCTGACTTAGCACACAAGTGTTTATGCCCAATTCTGACTTAGCACGCAAGTGTTTATGCCCAATTCTGACTGAGCACACAAGTGTTTATGCCCAATTCTGACTTAGCACGCAAGTGTTTATGCCCAATTCTGACTGAGCACGCAAGTGTTTATGCCCAATTCTGACTGAGCACACAAGTGTTTATGCCCAATTCTGACTGAGCACACAAGTGTTTATGCCCAATTCTGACTGAGCACACAAGTGTTTATGCCCAATTCTGACTTAGCACACAAGTGTTTATGCCCAATTCTGACTTAGCACGCAAGTGTTTATGCCCAATTCTGACTTAGTGTTTATGCCCAATTCTGACTGAGCACACAAGTGTTTATGCCCAATTCTGACTTAGCACACAAGTGTTTATGCCCAATTCTGACTGAGCACACAAGTGTTTATGCCCAATTCTGACTGAGCACACAAGTGTTTATGCCCAATTCTGACTTAGTGTTTATGCCCAATTCTGACTTAGTACGCAAGTGTTTATGCCCGATTCTGACTGAGCGCGGGCGTGTTTATGCCCAATTCTGACTAAGCGCGCATGTGTTGCTCTCGACTAATCAGGTCTTATGCAGGACGTCAAGTCGATCAACTGCGGCTGATCGTTCCAATACGAATGACTACTGAAGCGCCTTTTTACATGTTCAAATCTTGAATGCTAAGTTTCAAAAGTTTCATTTCGCTTATCTCGACGCAATTGCTTCTGTACTAACTCCCTACACTAACCATACTACTTGAACCCGATAAACTAGTAGGAAAGGAAGAAAGCAAAAATGCAACCTGGAACATTAGCCGAATGAATCGAACTACTGTAAGCTCGACGGTAACGCGTCAAGTGGCGCCAGCACCAAGTGGCGCCAGCACCAAGGCGCCAGCTCCGAGGCGCCATCACCGAGGCGCCAGCACCGAGGCGCCAGCACCGAGGCGCCAGCACCGAGGCGCCAGCACCGAGGCGCCAGCACCGAGGCGCCAGCACCGAGGCGCCAGCACCGAGGCGCCAGCACCGAGGCGCCAGCACCGAGGCGCCAGCACCAAGTGGCGCCAGCACCAAGGCGCCAGCACCGAGGCGCCAGCACCGAGGCGCCAGCACCGAGGCACCAGCACCGAGGCGCCAGCACCGAAGCGCCAGCACCGAGGCGCCAGCACCGAGGCGCCAGCACCGAGGCGCCAACACCGAGGCGCCAGCACCGAGGCACCAGCACCGAGGCGCCAGCACCGAGGCGCCAGCACCGAGGCACCAGCACCGAGGCGCCAGCACCGAAGCGCCAGCACCGAGGCGCCAGCACCGAGGCGCCAGCACCGAGGCGCCAGCACCGAGGCGCCAACACCGAGGCGCCAGCACCGAGGCACCAGCACCGAGGCGCCAGCACCGAAGCGCCAGCACCAAGTGGCGCCAGCACCAAGTGGCGCCAGCATCAAGAGGCGCCACAGTAATGACTGGGGAAGCGCTAAACTTGGAAACAGGGGCTCTAAACCTACTGTGAAAAGGGCGCCATAACTTTTTATAGCCTATTGAGGGGCCGCCGCCCCTTACCCCCCCAGATTCGGTCCCTCAGTCATCAAAGATTCATCCCCTGGTCATCAAAAATTCGGTCCCTCAGTCGTTAACCCCACCAGCTACGCCTCTGAAACTCCCAGCCTCCCACAACACAAGCATTTATTTCGGATTGCTCTGTACTAACTAACCACAGTAAAGTCTGCTTAATCTGAACCCGACTAGCGACCCTCGTATTTACGTATAAACAAAAAACTATTAAAAAGGATGCATAGGATTGCTATGCATCAGAATTGCAGTGTTGATAGCAAAATGAAGAGTTAGAGAGAGACAGAGACAGACAAGTGTCGCCTTGTATTATTTTACCCTGGTAGCCGAATTTAGCAGCGCACAGCGATCAAACAAAAGGGAAAGAGGAGGCTGGCTTATTTCTGCAACCGAATAATAGTATGAATATTAAACTGGCTACAATTGAATAAACAAAACAAAATAGTTTTCATCATAAACTACTGCAAAGTAGCAAACAAAGGACAATTGATAACAAATAAAAATCAGCGAAATGAACCACGGGCCGACGCGAGCAGAATCTAAAACCAATAACTATAGATTAAACGGGGCAGCAAAGAGGCGATGCTGAAAATAAAACACAACACTAGTATTATCCAGGAAAAATGTTTAATCCGTATACAAAAAACAGAGCAAATCGAAAACAAGATCAAATAAACTCTTTATTTGAGAGTGCGGTGCCAATGCCAGAACTCGTGCGTTAATTTATTTATTTATCAGGCAATTTATCAGCAATGACAGCCAAGGCTAACTAAAGGTACTAGCCACTGTCACGGTGGTGAAAAAAAGTGAAAAAAGGATTAAAACAAAACAACTTGGATGACGTTGCTTACTTTAACTGGACCCTGGTCAGCCAGGTGAAATTAATGTTTTCAAATTTCAAGCTATAGCTTATAGTATATGCTGCTATAGTATATAAGCAGGCGTAGTTTATGGGACTGATTATTGCTTAACAACATTTGGGATGTACAGGGGAGTATGGCTGATCGGGATTATCCCAGTTAATGGGGAATAGCATCCAGTCGCTAGAATAACAGATAGGAAAATCAAAACGGCTAACTATTGTTTACACATGTGGCCACACAAGAGGGGGGGGCGGTGGATTCAGTGTGGCAGCGGGTAAGAAGGGGCGGATTCAGTGTGGCAGCGGGTAAGAAGGGGCGGATTCAGTGTGGCAGCGGGTAAGAAGGGGCGGATTCAGTGTGGCAGCGGGTAAGAGGGGGCGGATTCAGTGTGGCAGCGGGTAAGAGGGGGCGGATTCAGTGTGGCAGCGGGTAAGAGGGGGTGGATTCAGTGTGGCAGCGGGTAAGAAGGGGCGGATTCAGTGTGGCAGCGGGTAAGAGGGGGCGGATTCAGTGTGGCAGCGGGTAAGAAGGGGCGGATTCAGTGTGGCAGCGGGTAAGAAGGGGCGGATTCAGTGTGGCAGCGGGTAAGAAGGGGCGGATTCAGTGTGGCAGTGGGTAAGAAGGGGCGGATTCAGTGTGGCAGCGGGTAAGAAGGGGCGGATTCAGTGTGGCAGCGGATAAGAGGGGGCGGATTCAGTGTGGCAGCGGGTAAGAAGGGGCGGATTCAGTGTGGCAGCGGGTAAGAAGGGGCGGATTCAGTGTGGCAGCGGGTAAGAAGGGGCGGATTCAGTGTGGCAGTGGGTAAGAGGGGGCGGATTCAGTGTGGCAGTGGGTAAGAGGGGGCGGATTCAGTGTGGCAGCGGATAAGAGGGGGCGGATTCAGTGTGGCAGCGGGTAAGAAGGGGCGGATTCAGTGTGGCAGCGGGTAAGAAGGGGCGGATTCAGTGTGGCAGTGGGTAAGAAGGGGCGGATTCAGTGTGGCAGCGGGTAAGAAGGGGCGGATTCAGTGTGGCAGTGGGTAAGAGGGGGCGGATTCAGTGTGGCAGCGGATAAGAGGGGGCGGATTCAGTGTGGCAGCGGGTAAGAAGGGGCGGATTCAGTGTGGCAGCGGGTAAGAAGGGGCGGATTCAGTGTGGCAGCGGGTAAGAAGGGGCGGATTCAGAGTGGCAGCGGGTAAGAAGGGGCGGATTCAGTGTGGCAGCGGGTAAGAAGGGGCGGATTCAGAGTGGCAGCGGGTAAGAAGGGGCGGATTCAGAGTGGCAGCGGGTAAGAAGGGGCGGATTCAGTGTGGCAGCGGGTAAGAAGGGGCGGATTCAGAGTGGCAGCGGGTAAGAAGGGGCGGATTCAGTGTGGCAGCGGGTAAGAAGGGGCGGATTCAGAGTGGCAGCGGGTAAGAAGGGGCGGATTCAATGTGGCAGCGGGTTGAGATCATGGCGACGACCGGTACAGTTAACACATCGAAAAAATTTAGGAAATATGACAGGATTATTAATAAAGCAGATATAGTCCGTGCACATATTCACTAGGAAAGCCAGTCCTTTACTCTTACACAATCAATATAACAGCTCGCATTTGGTTCAGAATAATGTTGTTACTGTAAAACGCAGGGTAATAAAACCATTAGCGAAACTATTTTATATGGTACTACACACTCGTATTATTATTAATGTTTACGCATTCTATTGATATTCAACAACCGATATATGCGCTTATCGACAATAAATGATACATAGACTTCTAGAGTAGATGCTGATAAAGGATATACGGGGCGGTAAGGTAATCACATGCTGGCTAAACACGAATATAGAGAGCAAGGAATCCCATCACAAGCAAGAACTGGGTACACTGGAGTAAGTAACAAGTGAGTGATGGCGAAATAGTGCAAAATTCAATCCCGCCGTATTGTTTTCAGCAAAATCGAGCGGGTATCCCAGTACCAAAGCCGCGTACAGTTGCCGCATTAATCCACCTTTACAACGCTGTAGATTTTGCGTACAAACCAAAACGTGGCGAAGAAGCCCACGGTGCCTAAAATTAGTAAAAGTATAGGCGGATTGGACTGCGAACTGAGCTGGGGAGATGAGAGCGGCCCAGACTGAGAACTGGGTGAGATGAGAGCGGCCCAGACTGAGAATTAGGGAGATGAGAGCGGCCCAGACTGAGAATTAGGGAGATGAGAGCGGCCCCGACTGAGAACTGGGGGGTGTGAGCAGCCCAGACTGAGAACTGGGGGGGGGGTGAGAGCGGCCCAGACTGAGAACTGGGGGGGGGGGGTGACAGCGGCCCAGACTGAGAAATGGGGGGGGGTGACAGCGGCTCAGACTGAGAACTGGGGGGGGGTGAGAGCGGCCCAGACTGAGAACTGGGGGGGGTGAGAGCGGCCCAGACTGAGAACTGGGGGGGGGGGGTGACAGCGGCCCAGACTGAGAAATGGGGGGGGGGTGACAGCGGCTCAGACTGAGAACTGGGGGGGGTGAGAGCGGCCCAGACTGAGAACTGGAGGGGGGTGAGAGCGGCCCAGACTGAGAACTGGGGGGGGGTGAGAGCGGCCCAGACTGAGAACTGGAGGGGGGTGAGAGCGGCCCAGACTGAGAACTGGGGGGTGAGAGCGGCTTAGACTGAGAACTGAGGGAGATCAGGGATCGGAGTACAGTTATCGAAATCGGCACACAATAAAGTTTTATTTGCAACAAAACTCAAATGCATCTCCTCACCTGTAAAAAGGAAAAACAGCAGCACAATGATGAAGGTGTAGCCGAAGTACAGGAAAGTGGAAGCGGCGCCGCTCAACTCCATCTTGGCGAAGAAATAGTGCACGGAATAGAGGAACAGGTACATGGCTGTGCACCCGGCCGTGAGGAAGGCGCGCCACCACCAGTGATAGTCCTCTGCGCACAGGTGGAAATAGCACAGCAGAATGGTGGCCTCCGAGCAGGTCACAAGCAGGATGAGGAACACCAGGAACAGGAAGCCGAACATGTAGTACACCTGGTTAAGTAGAAATCGGTTTTTAAAAAGCAGTGAGGTTTATTTTTGCTTGCTTATTTTATCACAGAAGACATTTGAAACTATATTATATCTCCGTACAAGGGAGGCATTTAAGGTCACAAGGGTAGCGGTATCACATTGAAGATCACAGGGGGTAGCGGTGTCACATTGAAGATCACAGGGGGTAGCGGTGTCACATTGAAGGTCAAAGGGGTAGCGGTGTCACATAGAAGATCACAGGGGTAGCGGTATCCCATTGAAGGTCACAGGGGTAGCGGTCTCACATTGAAGGTCACAGGGGGTAGCGGTATCACTTTGAAAGTCACAGGGGGTAGCGGTATCACATTGAAGGTCACAGGAGGTAGCGGTATCACTTTGAAGGTCACAGGGGTAGCGGTATCACATTGAAGGTCACAGGGGGTAGCGGTATCAGTTTGAAGGTCACAGGGGGTAGCGGTATCACATTGAAGGTCACAGGGGGTAGCGGTATCAGTTTGAAGGTCACAGGGGGTAGCGGTATCACTTTGAAGGTCACAGGGGGTAGCGGTATCACATTGAAGGTCACAGGGGGTAGTGTTATCACTTTGAAGGTCACAGGGGGTAGCGGTATCACTTTGAAGGTCACAGGGGGTAGCGGTATCACATTGAAGATCACAGGGGGTAGCGGTATCACATTGAAGGTCACAGGGGGTAGCGGTATCAGTTTGAAGGTCACAGGGGGTAGCGGTATCACTTTGAAGGTCACAGGGGGTAGCGGTATCACATTGAAGGTCACAGGGGGTAGCGGTATCACTTTGAAGGTCACAGGGGGTAGCGGTATCACTTTGAAGGTCACAGGGGGTAGCGGTATCACATTGAAGATCACAGGGGGTAGCGGTATCACATTGAAGGTCACAGGGGGTAGCGGTATCACTTTGAAGGTCACAGGGGGTAGCGGTATCACTTTGAAGGTCACAGGGGGTAGCGGTATCACTTTGAAGGTCACAGGGGGTAGCGGTATCACATTGAAGGTCACAGGGGGTAGTGTTATCACATTGAAGGTCACAGAGGTAGCAGAAATACAGGTAGGCGAACTCACATCGGAGCCCCAGATCGAGTTCAGAATGAAGAACAGCTGGATGAAGATGCAGCCGAATGGCAGGATGCCGCCCATTAGAATGCCGGGCAGGGGCCTCGTGTAGAAGCTCTGGTCGGGGATCTGTCTCGGTATCTGATTAGTGCGAACCGGATGCTCCATCGGCGGCTTCTTAAAACCGAAATAAGCGCCTAGAAAGCAGAGCGGAACGGAGACGAGGAACCAGAGAGCCAGGATGGCAACAATAGTGCTAAACGGCACAGCGGCCGAGCTGCCCTTAGCCCACAGCACCAGGTTAAGCACGAAGAAGATGGCAAACACCAGGCCGGGGCACAGCAGCGCAGTTAATAAGACGTGCAGCTTCCAGCGTAGGCCGCCAAACATCTTGTAGATTCTGGCGGACACGTAGCCAGCCGGTGTGCCCAGCAGGACGTACAGCACCATGGCGCAGGTCATGAGGGCGCCGCGATTGGCCGGACTGAGAAAGCCGAGACAGGCGAAGGCCAGCGTGATGAGCGACATGCACAGGATCTGGACTCCGTTGCCTAGGAACACGCTGAGCAGCATACCCTTGGCTGGCGGCCGGAACACGTCGCCGTGCACCAGCTTCCAGCCGAATTCTTCTTGGGCCTCTTCGTGCGCCTCCTGCTGGTTGTAGCGAGAGATGTCCCTGTGCAGAGTGCGCAGCAGGATCATAGCAACCATGCCGCTTAGGAACAGGACTATGACTAGCGAGTTTAGAATGCTAAACCACTGGATATTGGAGTGCGGCATGGATTCCAGGATATAATCCCAGCGGGAGCTCCAGCGAACGCTATTATCCTGCTTGTAAGACACACTGTAGGTGTAGAACACTTTAACGGGCTCCGGCAGGTCGCTGCTTGTAGCCGAGATGCCTAACGGAGGAGTCTGATCGTTGCATCGTATAGAATCCTTGCCACTGTGCTTGTAGCTTTGCACAAGCGCTTTAACCGAGATGATCCTCCCGCCGCGACCGGAGATTCCGGCGCCCCAGCTTTCCTCGGCGCTGCTGTGATAGGAGATCACCAGCTGCACATGGTTGAACAGGTACACCGTGTTCGGCGAGCTGTACCTGCAGAGCGAGGCGAGTTACTATGGGCGATAGAATACCCGATGAAAACGGTAACTAGGCCAAGTAGTATCCCGGAGTCACTTGCGTCGCCCAAAGTCGTTGCAGGTAACACAGGTAAAATAGGAAAGAAGTGAGTCTAGACGACTCTAAACGACGAGATGTCACGGTAAGTTGCCAGAAAGTTGTCAAAGAGTCGTTTGATTGTCTGCGACTCTGAAACGACCCTATGGCGACGCAAGTGACTCTGAGGCGCTACTATAATGACTGGGGCCGTAGGGTCGCATATGAGGCGTGCTGGAGTCGCTGTGGAATCACTGAGTTGCATATAAAGCTCAACTGCGTCACTTTATGAATTAGAATCGGATTTCGCATTTATAACAACGCATTTTTACGCTCTCCATCGCATTTATGTGCGACAGTCGCCTGAGGCACACAGATTGACATAAAACTTATGGTGGGCTGGAGGCTAAGATCTATCAATAATGCCAAATAGGCTTCACAGTTGGAAATTTGAGCATTAAAAGACTCTGCAGCATTTTTGGTGTAACCTGAAGCAGAATTTTTATTATCATTTATTTCTAAGCGGGTGTAAGAACTTTAAATGAATTCCTAGCGAATAAAGAATAGAAAACTAGATCCTTTTTTATTATTTGTCTGGATAAAAGTATGTCCATACTGATGACTATTTTTCCATTGATCCAATTCGAAAGTTGGGCAAGGAAACAGATTCGATTGACTTTAAGATCTGAAATCCGAAATTACCCGACCCTAATTAGGATCTCATTTATGCTTGGGCGCAACCTAGGGATTCACCCGGCCGTTTCTATTGGCAACACACACATGTAAGTCGCTATTGGACGGAATAGTAGTCACGTGACTGCTCTCAGCCAATAGCGAATTACATGTGTGTGTGTTGCCAATAGAAACGGCCGAGTGATTCCCCAAGGTTGCGCATGTATGATGTCATAGGGACTAAAAAAAGCCGAAACTATTGGGAAAGAGTGCAGTGAGGCAGACCTGGAACTAGTTGAGCAGGCGTCGCGCCGTTCGCCTTTCTCGGTCACATAGCAACCAACAGGGAAGCCGGGCGCGCAGAACTGCTGCCCGCTGTCAACCGTATAGCACCAGGTAACAGGCAGATTGTCCATGATCCAGTGGTGCTGGTAGTTCAATATGATGCTATTCCTCAGAAACTGCAGCTTCTCCAGACTAGACTTGGACTCTTTAGTATACTCTTTTGTGCAGACGAGTTTGCAGTTGACCTCCTTGAGAAAGTTCACAGTGTAAGGGCTTGGCCGGATTCGCTCGCCAAACACAACCTGGCCGAGGTTCTCAACCGGGCTGGACGAGTCGCTTGGCGACTCGCAGAAGTCGAACCTGTGGATAGTTAAGTTAATGATATAAAAAACGGAATTGAGCACAGGCAGACTAATCTCAGCTTAGCAGAACCGTGACTGCGGGGGCTCACCTGTCATACTCGTATGGCAGAACAGACTGAGTGGAATCCAGTCTGTTTACAAACAGCGGGACCTGCGACTAAAATCAGCAATTGGATAGCATGGATAAGCATTGGTAAAACAATAATTTTGCCAATTATTGTCATCTATGAATGTATAGCCATATTTAAGAGATTGTGGACTTAAATATGTTAAACTTGTATTATTTTTAAGATAAAAATACTATTTTACCCTGCATAGTAGTAAAATGTATTTATCAATACTAAGCTAGAACTTGTAAGGACAATTTGTTTTGATTACTAATAATAAGAAATTTCATTTTGATCTAAGCAGCTAAATAGAATAGAACTATAAAGCCACCATTTAAATTTTACAAGCAAAGAAAATGTAAATAAACTATATATTCATATAAAAGTAAAATTGGACTTGTATTTATGCCTATAACAATATATGAGCTCAAATATACCATTAAAATGATAGATCAGGGCAATAGTTCTCAAAAATATTTAGCATTCAATTATATTATACTTCATTATTTGAATAAATAATATTAGAAGTTTTATATGAATATACATCTTCTATATATATACATATACACAAATAAATATATTCATAAAAATTCCTCTAATATTGACCCAATTAAAATAAACTTAACTATAGCTAAACTATGCTTAAATGTATAATAGACCTAGGCTATGTCTAGACCTTAGAATAAATATTTCTTTGGTAATTAGAATATCAACTTTCTTTTTCTCACCTAGCCTGGGTCTTAAGTAAACAGGTCAACTACTATATTTGTATAGTATAGTAGCTGTGATAGTTTATGGCAATTAACTAAAGGTATCTTTGGAAAAACTGCTTAATTTGTCTTTGTCAATGTTCAAAAAATTGCTAAAATTAGAACAAAGTATAGCAACATTAATATATACTACTAGTTTGATATTGATGCTAAATATAAAATATTTAGCAGATTTTAAACTTAGTGTCTAAATTTATAGTTGAAATTATATCAACATGATAATTTTAAAAAGTTAGAATTAATTAAACATTTAGGTATTCTAAATAAGAGATAATATAATAAAAATATGCATATAGCAAAATCAAAAAATGGTGACAAGTTTTTCAAAAACTGTTTTTTTATAATTTGAAAGCAATGAGGTTATAAAATAAAATGATTTTAGTTTTAAACATTAAAACAGGTAGAGTAAAATAAAGATACTTTGGTAAATTGTATTTTAGATTTAGAAACTTATAGTTGATACCTAATAGTAATTGTCATAGGCCTTTCAGCTCTCTCTAGAAATCTCAACTGCTGACACCAAGTTGTCAAAGTGTTTCTTGTTCTCTCTATTTAAATCTCAACTGCTGACACCAAAGTTGTCAAAGGCGTAATTGCTCTCACTGAAATTATCCCACTACTGCAACCAAGTTGTCAAAGGGCTGATTCTTCTGTCTCTTCAAATGATTCCACAGCTGTCACTAAAGTTGTCAAAGGGCTAAACTCCTGTTTATAAATGTTGGTAGCTGCCACCAAGACTATTCTATTAATAAATTATGAGTTTATTAATCTTAGAATAAGTCTGAGAATATTTCTTAGAATAGGTCTGAGTATTTAGTCTGAGTATTATTCTTAGAAAACTATTAGCCTTGAAAGATTTTACTCCTCTGTTATTCTGGTAGCGTTTATTCTGATTCCAGTAGCGTTCACTGTACTTTTGGCCTGAGCAGTCTACTAGCTATACTGTATATATATTTTATGTACTTTGCAAGTCCTTGGGCATTACCAAGATCAGAGGGTCACAGCCTTCGGTTATTCTTACACATATCACTTCAAATCTGCTTCGTATTCTCTTACTACTCAATACTGCTGCTTCTCAATAGTATGTACTGTATACTCTTCAGTCTATTTCACTCTCACTTCTTAAAAAGAATCAACATAGAAAACACTTCTTCAATTCTTATTTTCTTGGAACTATTATTCTTTGATATGACTGTTTTGTTAGTGAACCGCGATGCGCGAGGTTGGTCTCTCCTCTGCCAAAAATGCTTCTATTTATACTATAAAATTTGCTACAGTTTTAAACAAAAATTTGTTAGCGCAAAATATTATAGAAAATACAAGTATTAAAACAAAATATGTTTCTTAGTTTTGGCATGAATTCAAATTGACTAAACGGTGACTATTTTATAAAGAAATCGGGAGGGGCCCTGCACATAATAAAGTTTAATAAAACACAAGCAAACTCTAACTTTTAGTAATATAAAAAATTGTACATTAGTACTTTTAATAACGATTAAGTATTGTTATTTGTTACTTTATAAAAAAGATAAAATATAGTCTTATAAAGTCAATTAAGTGTTTGCAGGTTATCTTTTTGATTCAATCAAATTGCAGATTGCAGGTTATCTTTTTGATTCAAAATATTTTGGTTCTTAGACTTTTTGTTAAGACTATGGCTATGACTATGGGAATTATAAGAATATGATAATATTGGGATCCCTACAACTATGGAATATGGAGAATTAGAAAAGGCCATAGTTTTGCTTACAGCTATGGCTATGGCACATGAACCTTTTTTTACAATGGAATACTACTTTACAGTTTACTTGTTTATCTATTTTCTTTTTGATACTTTTGATAATATATATTAATATATTATATTATATATTATAAATTATATTAACATATAAATTCATGGTATTTTATCACTAAACTAATTCTAAAACCATAGGAAGCATTTAATTTGGATGCTGGGTTTACATTTTGTGGTATCGTTGCATTTTATCTAAAATTTAAAAGCTTAAATATAGGCTTACCTTTTATATACATTCTATTAATATATATTATTAAAATACAAATTTATATTTAAAGGAATGAAGACACCTTAAAGACTTTTTTATGATTATATTTTAGGATAAAATTTTGTGTAATATTAATAACAATTATTAATAATTGATTTAAATTATTCTAATTAATTTAAAAAATGTCCAATCTTAATATCTCTCAACACAACAACCATTTAAGTTGATTTAACATACAGTTATTAGCTAGGATACTAGATTAGAATTGAATTAAAAGCAAGTTACTCTAAATAAAATCTGCTTACCTTGCAATTATTTTCATTTTCCTGTTCACAATAATTGACAGGTGCTAATCCTGGCAAATAGAATGCAGATGAATTCAGGACTAACAGTGATAAGAACAAAGCAGTCGATTCCAACTTAAGCATGGTTCAGTTCAGGTTAGTAAGCCTTTTGGAGAGTCAATTAATAACGAACTAAGTATTGTTGAAGTGAGTATTTAATATATGCAGGCTATAATTGGTAGGTTGAAAACAAGCTTACAATTGCTAAAAAAAGTTGAATGAGAAGTAAATGTAATGAAATATCTTCGAATAAAGTTTGAATTTGACTTATTAATGTATAATACTTCCGTTTTCGGTTCTCAATTTATTTTTACTTGGCTGGTTGGTTGGATAAAGTGACAAGTCTAAAGGTCGTCATAGTACTCTTACTGATAGCTAATGTTGTTGAAGATGAATCAAAACAATGTGCATTTAATATGTTGTCGTAATAGAATTAAAAGTAAACTCATTTTAAAGAAAAAGTTCTAATTTTTATTTAAATCAAGACTGCTTTTCCTGTTTTTTTAAGAAGCACTGGAATTTGTTATACAATTTTAAAAAGCCGTGTTTAGAGGCCCTTTTCGTTTCTGTTCCAAATTCGTGTTTTACTGTCTTGTAGCTGGGAGCACTAGAAAACACACATTTTTCAAAGCTGATTATTCATCAGCTATGAATTGGTTATCAATGGAACCATGCAAGAGCACACAGCTTAGAAATACAAGAAGAGCTGAGATCCCCGGCCAGATAAGATCGTTCTTGGCTCCTATCTCCGCAGTGTAAAAGTTCCGACGTACGATCGAACTTACGCTACGACATCTTTATAGTACGACCCCAAAGGACAAATTCAGTAGAAGGATCATGATGGCATTTGGGAAAATTCGGAAAAGTGAGAAATCAGACAACTGACAAAACTCTGGCGGCCGATTGCTAGTAGTCCGTGCTGTATAATCTGAAAAAGTGCGTCCTCATCAAAAACGAAAGGAAAAAAATTGCATCCTCTTCAAAAACTAAAGGGAAAAATTTGCATTTTGGTCTTCGTTGGTTTAACGAATGCATTGAATATTTTTATCAAGAAAACCAAGGAATTCCTGAGAAAGAATCTCAACAGAAAACGTCTGTGGGTTGAACTAACAGTTAAATGCTTGCGCCTTGAAAGCAATCAGCGTAGCTGCTTGTAATAAAAGCTCACATTCTGCGTAAACAGTAGAGTTAATCTCATTTTTACCTTTATTAACTAACATTTCCAGACCAGAAAGCGACATTGCCTGTTCATGTAAGTTTTACATTTTTCTGCTTTATTTTGCACGCATCCGTTCAAATAACCCATTTCAGGAATTCTCTTCTTGACAACCAAAGTTTCAACAAATGAAACGAAGAAAAAGTAAGCAAAATCGAATTCATCCGAGCTTCGCTGAGACCGATTCTCGAGTCGAAGACGAGTTTAGTTGTGATTTCAATGCTGTAAGTACTTCTACTGGCGACAAAAATTCCACTACTGATTTCGATTACCATAGGAACCCAATCAAAGTTCGAATACAGGAGTCTAATCAAACCTGCACGGCCGAGCTTCGATTGCTCTGCACAATTGATTCTACGCGCAGTGATTCAGCGTCGCGCAATACTTCAATCAACCAGGAATTCGCCGCGGATAGAAGTACAAAAAAGCTGAAAGTGAGACTCGCTCTGCCAAATACTCAACCGCCGCCTATCCCTTTGCCAATCATCATTAGCAATTATCGATCAGAACGAGCACCACAACTACATCATTCGCAGTTTGCGATTGCGACCGAAACACGGTCTGAATCGGCTCCAACCCATCACAGGAGTGTCAGTAAGAATCAGGCTGCTCCAGTTTCTACAGAGCACGATGTCGATAGTCAGCGGTCATTTGGTGCAAGGCAGCATCCGCAAGCTTTGGAACAAATGCCACTCAGACAGACAGTCGAGTCCAGACAAAATCAACCAAGCATTGCCACAGGAAGCCAGTCTCTCTTCTTTCGTCTGCGCTGCTCACTAGAAAACCAGATTAGCCCGCTATGCTCAGTTCGACTTCGCCCCAGCAACGAAAGTGCAATGAGCAAAAACATCGCGACAAGCGCCCAATCGGAAGCTCATTCGAAGCCAGTAGAAAAAGAAGCTCAAAAAACAAAGGAACCTAAATATTGGTTAGGCCACTGGGGTACTGAGGCGTCTGGCAACAATGAACTGGTAAATAGAGTGATATTGTCTCAGAATAAAAGTGCAAGCGGCTCTTCATGTGCCACTGAGTGGGAGACTCTTGAGGTTGAGTGGATCTCTGTGTTAAAAGATGAGGAACAGACAGCACTAAGCAGTACTCTTGTTGTCAACCATCAGGTTCAACATCCAAAAAATAATCGTGAATCTGTTCGAGCAGATTCTTGGACACTAATTCAAGAACAAGTAAATGACCATTACCTTCAAGCTCAGCAGCACCTACACACTTTCAACAGTGATTTCCAAGAAGAGATGGTGGAAGCTACAGATGTCCATGAACCAGTTCCTATGATGGCATTGCTTACTAAGCCTGAACAGCTTATCGTTCAGCAAACAACAATTACTGAATATGAAGCAACTGTGTCATTATTTGAAGAATTTTCCACAACTGAGACAAGAAACGAATCGGTTAAAAAAGTCGACGAACTACAAACTACAAAAGGCAGCAAAGTTTCAAGCCCGGACTGTGGAAGCGCTGAGTTCACCGATGCTGCTACGACGATGTTACAACCAGACGAACTCAGAAAAATAACACCGAACGTTATTCTGAGCCATCAAGTGGAACAACAAATAAACATTATCCAATCCATTCCAGAACTCTATTCGAATCTAATAAGTGAACACGTAGATGAAAATTACATTCTACTCGAACAAAGCTTAGTCCCATTAAAAACTCAGCAAGCAAAAAAAGGAGAAAAAAAAATTATCATGACGGGCTCCATCGTCGATTCAGAACTACAAGAACTTCAACACATCCTTGTTACTGAATACGAAGTCACGCTCTCAATCGCCGAACCCTTACAAAAGAAGCAAATTTTTAAGGCAATTAGAAAACAAGCAAAAAAGGCCAACCTGCCAGTGCCTGATGAGCGAGGCTTGTTGCAGGAGCACGAGGCCTTCGACAAGATGTACGTGTACGCGGAAGAGTGCGTCAGCTGGGAGGAGGAGGCGGCCCACTTCGAGGAGGAGCGTGTACCACCAGCACTGGCTAGGGAGGAAGAGCTCTGGCGGCGAGAGGAGAAGAAGCACTTCTTCGAGGCCGTTGAGGAAGAGGCGAAGAAGAAGCCATCCGCAGAAGAAGCCGACCTGCCAGTGCCTGATGAGCGAGGCTTGTTGCAGGAGCACGAGGCCTTCGACAAGATGTACGTGTACGCGGAAGAGTGCGTCAGCTGGGAGGAGGAGGCGGCCCACTTCGAGGAGGAGCGTGTACCACCAGCACTGGCTAGGGAGGAAGAGCTCTGGCGGCGAGAGGAGAAGAAGCACTTCTTCGAGGCCGTTGAGGAAGAGGCGAAGAAGAAGCCATCCGCAGAAGAAGCCGACCTGCCAGTGCCTGATGAGCGAGGCTTGTTGCAGGAGCACGAAGCCTTCGACAAGATGTACGTGTACGCGGAAGAGTGCGTCAGCTGGGAGGAGGAGGCGGCCCACTTCGAGGAGGAGCGTGTACCACCAGCACTGGCTAGGGAGGAAGAGCTCTGGCGGCGAGAGGAGAAGAAGCACTTCTTCGAGGCCGTTGAGGAAGAGGCGAAGAAGAAGCCATCCGCAGAAGAAGCCGACCTGCCAGTGCCTGATGAGCGAGGCTTGTTGCAGGAGCACGAAGCCTTCGACAAGATGTACGTGTACGCGGAAGAGTGCGTCAGCTGGGAGGAGGAGGCGGCCCACTTCGAGGAGGAGCGTGTACCACCAGCACTGGCTAGGGAGGAAGAGCTCTGGCGGCGAGAGGAGAAGAAGCACTTCTTCGAGGCCGTTGAGGAAGAGGCGAAGAAGAAGCCATCCGCAGAAGAAGCCGACCTGCCAGTGCCTGATGAGCGAGGCTTGTTGCAGGAGCACGAAGCCTTCGACAAGATGTACGTGTACGCGGAAGAGTGCGTCAGCTGGGAGGAGGAGGCGGCCCACTTCGAGGAGGAGCGTGTACCACCAGCACTGGCTAGGGAGGAAGAGCTCTGGCGGCGAGAGGAGAAGAAGCACTTCTTCGAGGCCGTTGAGGAAGAGGCGAAGAAGAAGCCATCCGCAGAAGAAGCCGACCTGCCAGTGCCTGATGAGCGAGGCTTGTTGCAGGAGCACGAAGCCTTCGACAAGATGTACGTGTACGCGGAAGAGTGCGTCAGCTGGGAGGAGGAGGCGGCCCACTTCGAGGAGGAGCGTGTACCACCAGCACTGGCTAGGGAGGAAGAGCTCTGGCGGCGAGAGGAGAAGAAGCACTTCTTCGAGGCCGTTGAGGAAGAGGCGAAGAAGAAGCCATCCGCAGAAGAAGCCGACCTGCCAGTGCCTGATGAGCGAGGCTTGTTGCAGGAGCACGAAGCCTTCGACAAGATGTACGTGTACGCGGAAGAGTGCGTCAGCTGGGAGGAGGAGGCGGCCCACTTCGAGGAGGAGCGTGTACCACCAGCACTGGCTAGGGAGGAAGAGCTCTGGCGGCGAGAGGAGAAGAAGCACTTCTTCGAGGCCGTTGAGGAAGAGGCGAAGAAGAAGCCATCCGCAGAAGAAGCCGACCTGCCAGTGCCTGATGAGCGAGGCTTGTTGCAGGAGCACGAAGCCTTCGACAAGATGTACGTGTACGCGGAAGAGTGCGTCAGCTGGGAGGAGGAGGCGGCCCACTTCGAGGAGGAGCGTGTACCACCAGCACTGGCTAGGGAGGAAGAGCTCTGGCGGCGAGAGGAGAAGAAGCACTTCTTCGAGGCCGTTGAGGAAGAGGCGAAGAAGAAGCCATCCGCAGAAGAAGCCGACCTGCCAGTGCCTGATGAGCGAGGCTTGTTGCAGGAGCACGAAGCCTTCGACAAGATGTACGTGTACGCGGAAGAGTGCGTCAGCTGGGAGGAGGAGGCGGCCCACTTCGAGGAGGAGCGTGTACCACCAGCACTGGCTAGGGAGGAAGAGCTCTGGCGGCGAGAGGAGAAGAAGCACTTCTTCGAGGCCGTTGAGGAAGAGGCGAAGAAGAAGCCATCCGCAGAAGAAGCCGACCTGCCAGTGCCTGATGAGCGAGGCTTGTTGCAGGAGCACGAAGCCTTCGACAAGATGTACGTGTACGCGGAAGAGTGCGTCAGCTGGGAGGAGGAGGCGGCCCACTTCGAGGAGGAGCGTGTACCACCAGCACTGGCTAGGGAGGAAGAGCTCTGGCGGCGAGAGGAGAAGAAGCACTTCTTCGAGGCCGTTGAGGAAGAGGCGAAGAAGAAGCCATCCGCAGAAGAAGCCGACCTGCCAGTGCCTGATGAGCGAGGCTTGTTGCAGGAGCACGAAGCCTTCGACAAGATGTACGTGTACGCGGAAGAGTGCGTCAGCTGGGAGGAGGAGGCGGCCCACTTCGAGGAGGAGCGTGTACCACCAGCACTGGCTAGGGAGGAAGAGCTCTGGCGGCGAGAGGAGAAGAAGCACTTCTTCGAGGCCGTTGAGGAAGAGGCGAAGAAGAAGCCATCCGCAGAAGAAGCCGACCTGCCAGTGCCTGATGAGCGAGGCTTGTTGCAGGAGCACGAAGCCTTCGACAAGATGTACGTGTACGCGGAAGAGTGCGTCAGCTGGGAGGAGGAGGCGCCCACTTCGAGGAGGAGCGTGTACCACCAGCACTGGCTAGGGAGGAAGAGCTCTGGCGGCGAGAGGAGAAGAAGCACTTCTTCGAGGCCGTTGAGGAAGAGGCGAAGAAGAAGCCATCCGCAGAAGAAGCCGACCTGCCAGTGCCTGATGAGCGAGGCTGTGTTGCCTTCGCACAAGATGTACGTGTACGCGGAAGAGTGCGTCAGCTGGGAGGAGGAGGCGGCCCACTTCGAGGAGCGTGTACCACCAGCACTGGCTAGGGAGGAAGAGCTCTGGCGGCGAGAGGAGAAGAAGCACTTCTTCGAGGCCGTTGAGGAAGAGGCGAAGAAGAAGCCATCCGCAGAGAAGCCGACCTGCCAGTGCCTGATGAGGCGAGGCTTGTTGGCAGGAGCACGAAGCCTTCGACAAGATTACGTGTACGCGGAAGAGTGCGTCAGCTGGGAGGAGGAGGCGGCCCACTTCGAGGAGGAGCGTGTACCACCAGCACTGGCTAGGGAGGAAGAGCTCTGCGGCGAGGAGAGAAAGCAGCTTCTTCGAGGCCGTTGAGAAGAGGCGAAGAAGAAGCCATCCGCAGAAGAAGCCGACCTGCCAGTGCCTGATGAGCGAGGCTTGTTGCAGGAGCACGAAGCCTTCGACAAGATGTACGTGTACGCGAAGAGTGCGTCAGCTGGGAGGAGGAGGCGGCCCACTTCGAGGAGAGCGTGTACCACCAGCACTGGCTAGGGAGGAAGGCTCTGGCGGCGAGAGGAGAAAGAAGCACTTCTTCGAGGCCGTTGAGAAGAGGGCGAAGAAGAAGCCATCCGCAGAAGAAGCCGACCTGCCAGTGCCTGATGAGCGAGGCTTGTTGCAGGAGCACGAAGCCTTCGACAAGATGTACGTGTACGCGGAAGAGTGCGTCAGCTGGGAGGAGGACGCGGCTTACTTCGAGGAGGAGCGTGTACCACCAGCGCACTGGCTAGGGAGGAAGAGCTCTGGTGGCGAGAGGAGAAGA
>NIVC01003104.1:25000-44764 GCA_002269645.1 Macrostomum lignano | reverse complement strand
GAGAGAGAGAGAGAGGGGGAGAAGAGAAGAGAAAGAGAGAGAGAGGGAGAGAGAGAGAGGGGAGAGAGAGAGAAAGAGAGAGAGGGGAGAGAGAGAGAGGGGAGAGAGAGAAAGAGAGAGAGAAAGAGAGAGAGAGAGAGAGGGAGTGAGACAGAGAGAGAGAGAGAGAGAGAGAGAGAGAGAGAGAGAGAGAGAGAGAGAGAGAGAGAGAGAGAGAGAGAGGGAGAGAGAGAGAGAAGAGAGAGAGGGAGAGAGGGAGAGAGAGAGAGGGAGTGAGACAGAGAGAGAGAGAGAGAGAGGGAGAGAGAGAGAGGGAGTGAGACAGAGAGAGAGAGAGAGAGAGAGAGAGAGAGAGAGAGAGAGAGAGAAAGAGAGAGAGAAAGAGAGAGAGAGAGAGAGAGAGAGAGAGAGAGAGAGAGAGAGAGAGAGGAGAGAGAGAGAGAGAGAGAGAGAGAGAGAGAGAGAGAGAGAGAGTGAGAGAGAGAGAGAAAGAGAGAGAGAAGGAGTGAGACAGAGAGAGAGAGAGAGAGAGAGAGAGAGAGTGAGAGAGAGAGAGAGAGGGAGTAGGCATGAGTAATTTAGAAGTAGGGAGATTAAGGATTACATACACCCGTATAATTAAATCTAAACGATATTCGTTTTTAACTTCAGGAATTTTATTATGAATCCCTAAAAACTACGCACATTGTAATTAATGATGTAAAACAATATAAAGTTACACGTAATCTCTATTTGCATCATAATCAGTTGAATGCCTACTGGTATAGAGGACACGAGGATAGAGGTAGGACGCCATTAAAGCCCATCTATTGAAGATGTCGAACAGTGCTAGCGGTTTTATTTGTAGCCTCCCCCATCCAAAAAAAGCGTCTGACCGACCGAATATGTAGCGAGTGGAGAGGTAAAGAGCGCGGAAAGGAAAGGAAGTCGAGGCGCTATGAGTCACAGGTTCATTCCATAGTTATTCAAGAGAAGTTATGTAAAGTTACAAACCAAAAATTTCGCAGTTAACAAAAATTTGAAAATCCAGGTTTGGAGACTGACTCACCTCACCGGGGGTTTCTTCTGCTGTCGCCGAAGCAGCAACTAATAGTTGCTAGCGCGCACTCCTTCGAATACTGCTCCGGATTGGAATTTTCGAATAGAATTAGAAAAAAATCAACTTGCGGTGACAAAAATATATTACACACCTCACACTTCAGCTTTTTCTGCTTATCAATGCAACGAAACTGAGTTAGAGAATCGATGCCAAGAGGCCAAGTTTGAAATTGGGAGAAAAATACGGTCTCAGCCTTCCAATACTCTCTCTCTCTCTTCTCTTCTTGTACGCTGCGTTCGCGTTCGGCTTAAAAATCCTTCTTCCAGGAGCTTCCTCCCCTTGCTGCCATACCCTCCTCCAATCGTCTGTCTCCCCCCATGAACTGCCCCAGCCAACCCCAAGCCTCCCCTTCTGCCCTTAGTGGAATCCCCGACCGCGTCTTAGCGTAAACTGCCAACCTCAGTCAACCCGACTCCCCAGGCCCCGAAAGCCCGGCAGGGGGCAGAGAGAGAGAACGGATTTTATTATTAGCTAGCGACTTATTTCGCCATGCGTTCGCCTGCGCTCATCTGCCTCCTCTCTCTCTCTCGCCTGTCCCCTCTCCCCCTCTCCCTTTCCCCTTCCTCCGTTCCCGCATCCCCTTGCATTCCCCCAATTTGAAGAATCCCCCCCCCCCTAGTCATAATACACTACAACACAGGCTCCCGTCTTCTCTCGGCTCCTCTTAGTCCTCCTAGCGCGCCCCTACTAGGCCAAGGAGGCCCCAGAACCAAAACCTGCAACCTTGCAAGCAACCCACTTTCAGACAACTTTAGGTTGAGGTTGACTTTGCTAAAATATCTACATCTTTTTTACTGTATTGCTTTTGTCAGTCAAGTTGAGAATTACCACTTGGCAACAGTAGATTTGGTCTTGATCATAGACATAGGTGGAAAACGGCGACCCAAGTGCGGCCATAGACATAGGCGGAAAAACGGCGACCCAAGTTCGGCCATAGACATAGGCGGAAAAACGGCGACCCAGGTTCGGCCATAGACATAGGCGGAAAAACGGCGACCCAAGTTCGGCCATAGACATAGGCGGAAAAACGGCGACCCAAGTTCGGCCATAGACATAGGCGAATAAACGGCGACCTAATTTCGGACATTGGACATCAGCACAAAGAAGGATGCCAGCAGCAACATCTTCCTCTTCTCTCTCTCTCTTTCCCTCTCTCTCTCTCTCTCTCTCTCTCTCTCTCTCTCTCTCTCTCTCTCTCTCTCTCTCTCTCTCTCTCTCTCTCTCTCTGTCTCTCTCTCTCTCTCTCTCTCTCTCTTTCAGTTTTGAAACTATTAGTGAATTTTTCCAGTTCATTGAAATCATCAATCGTGCTCAAACCTCGAATTCCATTTTATAGGCCAAGTTTTGAAAAAATGGCCAAGTTTAGTTAGGAGTTGTTACTCCAGATATACTGCCTCTAGATCTCCTTGCCTCATCCAACAAGCTCCTCCTATGCTTCTTTCCCTTCCCACTCTCTCTCCATCCCTCTAAAAAAGTCGCTACCCGCCGCGCATTGAAATCAAGTCGCTGCAGAAGGAGGCGGTGGCGGAGGGAGGCCCAGGCCAGCGGATGGCAGCTGTGCAAACGAGGCCCCCCGCGGAGCTGTTAAAGGGGAAATAGACGGGTGACCGGCCGTCTCCCCTCTTCTTTTTTGCCCACCTAAGCCTCTGACTCTACCCACGGAGGCGGAGAAATCCTCCGCAGTGTACAAGAGGACTTCTCTTGTCAACGATGCGTGCGTGCGAGCGAGCTACGTAAAATGTTTTGGACATTTTTGCTTCTGTTGTAAAGCAGAGGTGCTGCGGCGATTTTTTAAAATATTTTGTGAAGAGAAAGAGAGAGACAAAAGCAGATGGAAGAAAGATGCAGATTTCAAATCAGTTAGTCTGAAGTACATGCGTGTGCTCGCACACAGTCACAGCATCAATCTCATATTCTTGTACTAGTGAGTGTCTAAAGCAGGGGTCCGCAAACTTTTTACCTCGGGGCCCAGATAGAGATGCGGTAAAAGAATAGATGAGAGAGAGGATAGGACAAGAAAGATGAGAGAGGAGAGATAAGAGGAGAAGAGAGATGTGAGGAGAGGAAAGAACTGAGAAGGGACACAAACCTTAAGTTGGCCGGATTACTATTGTGAAGTTTCAAAGGACCCGAGGGTCGGATAGAGAGGCTTCGCGGACCGCATGTGGCCCGCTGGTGTCGGCCCCCTGATGTAAAAATATCCATCACATAATCTTGCCGAGCATTGCAATTCGTCCGACTTAGTCAAAGTTTTTGAAAACGGATTCGGAGATTGGAAAAAATTTGGGGTCGACAAAATTAGACAGAAACTTGATTACCAGATTAGACAGAAACGGTATTACCAAAATACCAGATTAGGCAGAAACTTGATAACCAGATTAGACAGAAACGGTATTACCAGATTAGACAGAAACTTGATAACCAGATTAGACAGAAACGGTATTACCAGATTAGACAGAAACGGTATTACCAGATTAGACAGAAACGGTAATTACCAGATTAGACAGAAACGGTATTACCAAAATACCAGATTAGGCAGAAACTTGATAACCAGATTAGACAGAAACGGTATTACCAGATTAGACAGAAACTTGATAACCAGATTAGACAGAAACGGTATTACCAGATTAGACAGAAACGGTATTACCAGATTAGACAGAAACGGTAATTACCAGATTAGACAGAAACTGTATTACCAGATTAGACAGAAACGGTAATTACCAGATTAGACAGAAACGGTAATTACCAGATTAGACAGAAACGGTAATTACCAGATTAGACAGTAACGGTATTACCAGATTAGACAGAAACGGTAATTACCAGATTAGACAGAAACTGTATTACCAGATTAGACAGTAACGGTATTACCAGATTAGACAGAAACTTGATTACCAGATTAGACAGAAACGGTATTACCAGATTAGACAGAAACTTGATTACCAGATTAGACAGAAACGGTATTACCAGATTACACAGAAACTGTATTACCAGATTAGACAGAAACGGTATTACCAGATTAGACAGTAACGGGATTACAGAACTGAGTCCACAGCACAGTGTCTTATAGTTGATTCAAGAACGGCGAACAAAATGCTCATTTTAGTAACAGCTGCAGCTGCTGCTGGCAGTATGGCTGGCAAGTGACCGGGTGCATGTGAATTATTAAGCTCAGTATTAATCTCTTCCCCATGTGTTAGCAAGTAAGAGACAAGCAATTCCTGTTGATACTCCTTCTTGGTCAATGCAGAGTTACCCAGAACGGCACAGCCAAATTCTGAAGAACTGACTGCTTCAAAGTGTTCATTTGAACCAACTTCAAGCTAAGTGAAATGCATTTGCAGAGAATCCAAAATTAATGACTTGAAGAAGGAAGTACCTTTGCTATTCCCGCTCTCTATCGGTACTTTCCCAAATATCTACGTTGCTGCATCACTTGCGTCAGAATATCTGTGAAACTGAATATTATTATTGCTTTTCTACAAGATTGACACAAACTTCTGCCGCGAAAAAAAGAAGTTCGTAGTTCAAAAACTGGATCAACTGATGGCGCCTTGATATAGTACAGGGTAACGCAGATCTGCATGCATCTCTCTGAATATGGGATATCGCTAAAATCGCTGCATTGAAGGCAGCCATAAGGACAGACAGACAGACAGACAGACAGACAGACAGACAGACAGACAGACAGACAGACAGACAGACAGACAGACAGACAGACAGACAGACAGACAGACAGACAGACAGACAGACAGACAGACAGACAGACAGACAGACAGACAGACAGACAGACAGACAGACAGACAGACAGACAGACAGACAGACAGACAGACAGACAGACAGACAGACAGACAGACAGACAGACAGACAGACAGACAGACAGACAGACAGACAGACAGACAGACAGACAGACAGACAGACAGACAGACAGACAGACAGACAGACAGACAGACAGACAGACAGACAGACAGACAGACAGACAGACAGACAGACAGACAGACAGACAGACAGACAGACAGACAGACAGACAGACAGACAGACAGACAGACAGACAGACAGACAGACAGACAGACAGACAGACAGACAGACAGACAGACAGACAGACAGACAGACAGACAGACAGACAGACAGACAGACAGACAGACAGACAGATAGATAGATAGATAGATAGATAGATAGATAGATAGATAGATAGATAGATAGATAGATAGATAGATAGATAGATAGATAGATAGATAGATGATGGATAGATAGATAGATAGATAGAAAGATAGATAGATAGATAGATAGATAGATAGATAGATAGATAGATAGATAGATAGATAGATAGATAGGCAGTTAGATAGATATGACGTCATGTTTAAAATTGCCGGGAGGCTGTATATAGCCATAGGACTTCGAATCCTGACGGCTTAAGCCGTTAGCTAAATAATTCAAGGACCAATAATCTTTCAGCTGCAGAGATTACGAGAATCTCCTCGGGCAATAATTTACTGGGAGCTGCTTTGGTGCAATCTTCAAATTTTGACGAAATCGCCCGGAGGTTGAGTTTGGCAAAAAATCGACAGCTGATTGACACTGCAAGTGGGAGCCCGTGAGTGCCTCTGATTGGCGGTATTATGCAACGCCGTGAGACCTTCGCAGCCACTCGGAGGCAGAGCACTGACAAGGAATATTCTGTTGACCAGAAGAAATAAAAAAGTTTAAAGAGAAGAACGGTGGAATCAATGATGGTTTCCGGGTTTCTTATTGAATCTTGATTAAAGAAAGATTGGACAGGTGGATTGTAGACATAGGTTAGACGGAGACAGAGAGAGTGAATGTGGACAGAAAGGGTAGATGACGATATCCCTAGAGGGAGACAGGGAGGATAGAGGGAGACTGGGGAGGATAGAGGGAGACAGGGAGGATAGAGGGAGACTGGGGAGGATAGAGGGAGACAGGTAGGTTAGAGGGAGACAGGAAGGGTAGAGGGAGACAGGGAGGGTAGAGGGAGACGGAGGGTAGAGGGAGACTGGGGAGGGTAGAGCGAGACAGGAAGGGTAGAGGGAGACAGGAAGGATAGAGGGAGAAGGTAGGGTAGAGGGAGACAGGGAGGACAGAGGGAGACAGGAAGGGTAGATGGAGACTGGGAGGGTAGAAGGAGACTGGGGAGGGTAGAGGGAGACTGGGGAGGGTAGAGGGAGACAGGTAGGGTAGAGTCCCGATGGGAAAAAAATGGTCGCGGCGACGGAGTTGCGACGGCTGTCCGTCGTATTTCGGGTCGAATTTTTTTTCTGCTACTAATGTACTCCAAATGACTCAAAACGGGCTGTTTGAGGTTAGTTCGGGGTTAAGGAAGTGAAATATCAATAATTTGACATGGTCGCCAAAGGGTCGCTTGATCAGAGGTTATGCGCCTGGTCGCGCCCGCGTACTAAAATGGGTCGGCTAACCTCCGGGTCGCCAAGCACTCGACTGTTAGCCTAATTGGCGACCCACATGTATGCAGAATACTACTCAGTAGTATGAACTGCGCATTAGCCTTTCTCAGGCAAATAAATTTTATATGGCTTATAAAAGCGTAACTTGAGTCGCCTTCAAAGACTTATAGAGCTTTGGAATCGGTACTTTTTAGATAAATGGTCATTTTATGTCATTTCATTTCATGATGTTTTACCTACTAATAGGTATCTTCTTAATACAACGGTCTAGGCCAAATTAAACCTCTAAAGTCCCCAACCTTATTTAATTTTGGCTTGCAGGCGAACAGACTCCTTGTGAATTTGTTACCCTAGCAGTCCAACCGCATAGTAACAAATTATTTTTTCTTGTATACGACTATTTCTGCACTGGCTGTTTAAAGTGCAAATTTTAAAGTGTTGCATAGAAATTTAACGTCTTGTCTGCTGTTAAAATTTTGAACTCGTTAATCAAATGCTTGACTAAGGATATTGATCTTTGTCATGGATAAATCTATTGATTGCATTTTGCCGATTATGGCATAACGAATACGTTTCTTTGCTTAAAATGTAGTCAGTTCGCTTTAATGTGCAATCTGGGACATCATAATCCTTAATGGGAACAGCTGAGGTGATAGAAACAATGGTATCCAAGGGAAAATATGTTGCTATGCAGCTGGGATGCAAATAGGGAAATTTGAGTCCTGGTTTAATCAAGGGTGTTGAAATATCGACTTCTTCATCGTGTAAAAATCAGACTTGGAATTTTGTTGTACATTATAATGCATTATTAGTCTTCCGAAGTTTAAACGTGTTGTCTTGTGCCTACTATAAGTAGGGCATAGGACACTACTCTATGAGCAAACAGCTTTGTAAGACCTTTACTTCACTGCACCAATACGAATGTATGCAAGTAACACTTGGGGCCACGGGAAGAAGCAAGCAATCTTTTAGATTTACAGAACACTCATTGGTCTGTGATGTCGACTTATTGGTCTGATTAGATCCCCGCGGGAAATCTAACACAGTCTAACATAGCTCATTAATTTTATTCGTTCCCCACACCCCTTAACTGTTCCCCACCTCATCCCCGCCGCATGATGAATCCTCCAATGACAAAGCCTCAAAGCGGCCGCAAATTACACGACAAATAGGAAGAACGTTTGCTTTGAAATTAAGTTATTTAAATTAAATATGAGCTGAATTAAAATTACTTTATTTGCATTAGCATTCAATCACAATTTTACGAGAAATTCAATGGCGCGCTCTAATTGTCGATGTCATAGATCAAAAGCGGAGATTCCTAGAAATTCTAATGTATTTTAATAGGGAAAGCCAAAAAAATCAATCAGCAACTGCCAAGCTGTATCTGTAGATTCAGATATGAGACTCTACAGATAATTAGAGCACCCCAGTCGGTGTCTTTTGCAGAAAGAATCGGATCTCTAGCCTAATCAGCTTTCCAGATACTCGAAGGCGGAGAAATGAATACAAATAGCTGTAAAGCTGTATTAGTAAATACAAATACAAATGTTTTTTTTAGAATTTATTTTTATCGTTACCTTTGAATCACAAATTTTAGCAATAGCATTTTAGCAACTAATCAAGCAGGGAAATCAAGCAGGAGCCTGCATCAAAGGAAGGGGAGGGGCCAGGGTACAGATCACAACACTCAGTCTGTTGCGTATTTTGGTGGATCCGGAAAAGGCAGGGTGCAAGATGGAGGGTGTGTGCTGAAGCCCCGGCAAACAAAGAGCAATCCAAATATACTAAATCTTAACATTCTAAGCCAATTCAAGTAATTTTCCCACGCTCTTCATTTCCGATTTTCAAACTTAGAAATGTAAAAGATAGGGGTAGTGGGGGTTTGAGGGCCTTTTTGCGAACACTCAGTTCCATATTCATGGCCAGCCGGAATGTGGGTGTACCGATAAAGTCTCATCGTTACAGACAGAGTGGCGCCACATAGCACAGCATACCCTCCTACCCACCATCACAATGTATCTCATAGGCAAGATAACAGAGAGAAAGAGAGAGAGAGGTGGGAAGAGAGAGACAGACACACAGAGGGAGAGAGAGGATGAGGGATAGACGAGAGACAGAGAGAGAGAGAGAGAGAGAGAGAGAGAGAGAGAGAGAGAGAGAGAGAGAGAGAGAGAGAGAGAGAGAGAGAGAGAGAAAGAGAGGGGACAGAGAGAAGAGACAGAGACACATACAGAGGGAGAGAGAGAGAGAGAGAGAGAGAGAGAGGGAGAGAGAGGAGAGAGAAAAGAGAGGGGACAGAGAGAAGAGACAGAGACACATACAGAGGGAGAGAGAGATAGGGATGAGGGAGAGACGGAGAGGAGGAGATAAAGTGAGTGAGACTGAGAGGAAGACTGTGAGAGGGTGAGAGAGGGAGGGAGAGAGAGACAGGGAGAGAAAGGGGTAAAGGAGAGGAGAGGAAAAGTAGGGGAAGCCCCCAGAGCCCCACAGAGAGACAGAGACACAATTATAAACTGGGTGCAAAATTCTATATTCTGTCCCCTTCTCTAAAATATAGGCAATAATATAGAAACCTGAAGTCTAATCAAACAGACGAAGACAGAAGGAGAGAGAGAGAGAGAGAGAGAGAGAGAGAGAGAGATGGCAATATGCACTAAGATCTCCCATTGGCTGTCGCTGAACATGAGGACTAAAAGAATGCAAACGAGAGAGAGGATAAAAAGAGCAGTAGCTTTCTCATTGGTTCACAAAAGAATTAAGTGGCATTTAAGAACAGACTACGACTTTCTGAGTCAGATACTATTCACTTCGTAGAACAATTCCTATGAGCATCTGACATATCTATCTGATCGTTTCTGTAGTTATCTCTCAGCTCTAGTACGCTCGTATATGGCAATGCGCTTCGTAGTAATTTTTAGTTGCGACCTGGAAGTAGTTGAAGTACCTTTTGAACAAATAAGGCTTCAAGGGCGATTCGCTACGTTTGACAGTCACAATGACTGGATAGGCTTTGCTCAAAGTGATGATCATGAGACGGAGCGGATCCGTTGCAGCGCCATCTACGGAGACGCCTTCTACGAAGCAACAGTTATATTGGTAAGCAAATGATATTGACTTTTTTATCTTATTTCTATTGTTTGGTCAGCTGCAGCCTGCGGCTCTTTATAAACTGCGGAACCGGAATGCGGAATAGAATAAATTCCTTAATATAATTGCTTTTCCTGGGCTTTCAAAGCCTGTTACTGCCACAACAGACTCTTTAGGCAATAACAATGTTTAAATTGAGTCCACCGTACCGTGTCAAGAAGCAGAAATTTCTACCAGTTTTTCCACTTTGATTGTTATGATTCCTATGCCCGACTACACTACTGGAAATAGAGCAGTGCACATTTTTCGGAAATTGAAAAGTGCATATAACAAGGGCCACGATGGTATAGCATGTAGCTGAATGCGGGGAAATATTGCATCGTTTGATGAGGAAGCCATTGGAGCCAAAACAATGTCCGCATCATAAATATTTTACACCATTCCGCAGGTATTCCGTAAAATATAAAAACCGTCCGCACTTTATCAAGACCTGCAGCCTGCTACCTTCATCTATATAATGCATACAAATAAAATGGAGTCGGGGACGACTTATACCATACAATTTAGATTTACACCCAATCCTTACTTCTCAGGTATCGCTTGATGACGGGTATGATCTTACAAGAGTCATACAGTACTGCCGCAGGTGCCGGCTTGAAAAAGACTTTCGCCCGAAGCGAATGTTCCTTCAGGTTTCGCCACGCGTTATTTGTCCCGGAGTGAAGAAGCGGCTGCTGCTGAAGCCCGTGCAGGTATGTAAAAGATAATTTACCAAACTAAATTATTAAGAAACCAGGTGTCTATCGATCAGAACAGGAGCCAAAAATCACGCCGTCGAAAAAGCTTTTTGACTGTCTTTTTGCAGTGCAGTAGAAAGAATTCGTTCTTAGAAATACAAATGGAAGTGTGGGAGTGGTCGGAGGGCAGAGTGGAAAGGAATGAGCGGATTATGGGTAAAAACAACGGTTGCGGACAGGGAAGGAGAATGATTTTACTCCTATTTTTGTTTGTACGTTTCTAAGAATAAACTCTAAGCTAAGGCCAAGGGCTGCTTTAACGGAGTTATCCACAAGCCATCAGGTAAAATATAATTCTGCTAGCTTAGAAAAATGAGTATAATTCGGGCCTTTCCCTTCACTGTTGCGTCGTTATAGTCTAAGCATAACGTGAGATAATTTCGGGCTTTGAAATAATCATACACCTGGATAAACTATATAATCCATTCCCATACTATGCGATCTATCTGTGCAGGCACTCCAATCGGATCATGGCACGATGGATTCAGAGGCTGATGTCGGTTCCGGGCAGCCAGCAGCATCCGCGAGCCATCCACATGGAGCTTCTGTGGTACCTAAGCCGAGTATGGAGGCGGCTCAACTACTACCCATGCAGAACCGAGCTTCACCTTCAGCAGCAGCCGCTTCTCCGTCGGATTTGCATCGTTCGGTGCGGGTAAGCATAGCACACCTTGTGTCTCACTACCTGACGATGAAAATGTCATGGCAGACCAATTTTTAGATTTACGCTGTAGTGAAATTATAGGTCAACTTGGGCTGAATTCAAGTATATATATTATGAGTTAAACGATGAGAAGATATGAAGCGAGAAACTTAACTGCGAGAAAGAACTGTAAAAGGAAATTTTCTATGGTAAATCATGACAACTGAGTCGCAAATAAAAAGTACAACAAAATATTTATAACGCTCAGGCGCTTGGCCGTGGGTACGGTATATTTATACTATAGTGAGCGCCTTGACATTGACATGTTTAATTCTTGGGAAAGGTTAATCCGGTCCCCTGGTCATCTTTGCACATCATTTTAGTCACTATAGTCTCGACAGCAGCAACTTCAAAGTAATAAATAAATGAGTGTGCAAGATTAGTAATTGTGATTGATAAATGCTATGCTATGTTCGCATTAAATTTTAAGTACGAATTCGAGACTATGAAAGTATAAGGTGTATATGCTTTATACAAGAAAATGACATAAATGTATTCGCAGATCCGGAGTAATGAGTGTAATGATTTGTCCCCCACCCCTATTCTATTCAGCCAACAGATACCGCTACGGCTACATCGACACCAGGGCCTCAACATGACCAGAGTTTCACTGCTGCTGCTGCTGCTGCTGCTATCACAGCTGCTAGCTCAAGCACCCAGAGCCGCAACAGGGAAAGCGTGGGCCTACAACTGGAGAACCAAGCCGCTCGCAGGCTGATGATGGACTTAACAGCCAAGTTCGGTGACTTGGCGAGTCTGAAGGGTATCTCGCAGCTGATGTTGCTGGTGTTGCGCGGCCAGCAGCTCCAAGAGCAGCGAGACGCAACAATACAACAGCAGCAGCGGGAGATTCTGGCGGCCCTCAACAGGCAGGGCAACTCGACTGTTGGCGGCACTATCATCGAGCTGCCCGAAGCTGAATGGCAACCAGCTGCTTCGTGGGCGGGCTATCTAAAGCTGGCATCAGATAAGGAGGCACAGAAAGTTCTGCGCACGCAACTGGCACGCTGCCGGGGTGACAGTGTTGCGAGCACCATCCGACGGATGCTGCTAAAGTGTATCACCCCTGAAATGATGGCCCAGCTAAACTATTGCGGTCGAGGCTTGGCCGAGAGGTCCGGCGGCGCGGGAACAGATGACAGCCTTGGCTTCCAGACAACACTGCTTCCTCTTCTGAAGCGTAAGTTTACAGAAATCCGAAAGTGTGTAATTGTAAATCTAGAATCAGAATCATTTTGCCTAATTTTATAGTATAGTTTCTTCAATGAAACTGGTTCAGAATGAAACATTTAGACAAATTCAAGTGAATAATGTCTACTTAAAGTAGGGACTATGGAGCATAGAGTAGAATAAATTTGACAGAATAAAACCACCAATCCAATTCCAGGAGCCGTTTCCACGATGTACAAAGACGACAAGCCTCATGAGAGGCCATCTGAGCGAGATGTAGAAAAACACGTCATCTCGGCTCTTAAGCATGCGGGGGACAACCTGCGCAAGAAGGCGAAGAAGCGCCCAAGTGCACCCGAGCAGGGCAGCGGAAAGCGGCACTATCCTGATTCGCAGGACTTATCTGACGAGTCTCCATCGCCTTAACCATCATATGTGCACAACTATCACCCTCCCGTCAAAACAAAGCCCCCCTGGGAATTCTCCGGAAAATCCCCCGACAATCGGTGACGCAAAAATCCCCCAATCTCAAAATCTCATTTCTATGCCTCATTTTTAGGTGCATATAGTAAGCTAAGAATTTCCCTTTTGTGGTTCAGTTGCCCTTCTCACAAAGATGCCCCATTTTACTGTTCCCACCTCCATAATTAGCTGTCTTGAAAATATGTTTATTCTCAGATATAGCCACGCGAAAGCCGATTGTAAAATGTGTTTATAGGGCGTTAGAAAATGGCATATGCAAATAGCTATTCATCAAGAAGAAAATTCGCAAAAGCCAACTGCATGCCGAAATTTTTCCACAGCATTTTCTAAATTTTATGGAGGCCATTGAGCCAGAGAGGAAGCTTTATAATTACCATACGCGCCTATGGATTGGAGATTTGAGTTATTAAAACGTCAGGTTAGGGTCTCTGCGAATCGATTTTTGCAAGGTTCTTCGCAAGGGACAATTCTCGCATGAAAGAGATTCTCATACAGTGAGTCTCAAAGAAAAATTTCTGAAAGCAGTTGTCAATTGGCGCTTCTCACAGCGAGCGATTCTCTGTGGGGGTCAAACTAGATGTACTTGGGACGCTAAACTAGGTGTTCTTGGGGCGATAAATTAGGTGTCCTTGGGACGCTAAACTAGGTGTCCTTGGGGCGATAAATTAGGTGTCCTTGGGACGCTAAACTAGGTGTCCTTGGGGCGATAAATTAGGTGTCCTTGGGACGCTAAACTAGATGTCCTTGAGGCGCTAAATTAGGTGTCCTTGGGGCGATAAATTAGGTGTCCTTAGGGGGTCAAACTAGATGTTTTGGGGCGATAAATTAGGTGTCCTTGGGGTGATAAATTAGGTGTCCTTGGGACGCTAAACTAGATGTCCTTGGGGCGCTAAATTAGGTGTCCTTGGGGCGATAAATTAGGTGTCCTTAGGGGGTCAAACTAGATGTTCTTGGGACGCTAAACTAGGTGTTCTTGGGGCGATAAATTAGGTGTCCTTGGGACGCTAAACTAGGTGTCCTTGGGGCGATAAATTAGGTGTCCTTGGGACGCTAAACTAGGTGTCCTTGGGGCGATAAATTAGGTGTCCTTGGGACGCTAAACTAGATGTCCTTGGGGCGCTAAATTAGGTGTCCTTGGGGCGATAAATTAGGTGTCCTTGGGACGCTAAACTAGATGTCCTTGAGGCGCTAAATTAGGTGTCCTTGGGGCGTTAAACTAGATGTCCTTGGGGCACTAAATTAGGTGTCCTTGGGGCGATAAATTAGGTGTCCTTGGGACGCTAAACTAGATGTACTTGGGGCGATAAATTAGGTGTCCTTAGGGGATCAAACTAGATGTCCTTGGGGCGCTAAATTAGGTGTCCTTGGGGCGATAAACTAGATGTACTTGGGGCGATAAATTAGGTGTCCTTAGGGGATCAAACTAGATGTCCTTGGGGCGCTAAATTAGGTGTCCTTATATGTTAAATGATACAGCTGATCTTTTACTCTAAACCCCAAACGTTTAAAAAATAATGAGTTTTTTGACCCCATAAATCGACTATTATTGCAGCTTCTGTACATAACAGTGTTATTACTTTATGTGCATAGAAAGCCCATTGAATTAGTCATTTGGCCGTATGAATAAAGTGAGCAATAACTGGCAAGTTTCACCTCAAACTCTGAGTTGAGCAAGAGCTCGAACTCGAGTACTGCTCTGATCTGGAGTAGTTGCTCAATGTTCATAATCAGAAAATTAGTTAGCTAATGCACGCCATATTTCTATTGATGACTGCTTATTTGTCCGTGGGGTACAATGGACCCTATAGGCCATTTATACCTTATTGTACTTTATTGTACTTAATATTGTGAACGATTGCTTTCTTGTACGCTTCGTGTATGCTTAATAAACAACAGTTTGATATTATTGTACTTTTTTGAAGTATGTCTATGGGTGAATTTTTTCTTCTCTAGCAGGAACTGAATAATCAGGTAATTCTATAAATATAATGCTAAAAAGCATTTCCCATAGCAACATAATGTTTATTTGTTGAAAAGGACTGCATCTATATTTCGTTTCTTTTTTATTCCGAAAAAAAAAATTCGTGGGATATATCATGGTCCATCTACACTACTACACGATACAAGTAGTATCGTACGCATATAAGAGTCGCTAATGGGTCTTCCGACCGCCATCGCAGCGACCGTTGTGGCGACGGAAACTCGGCGTTCACTCGAACGGAGTTTCCGCCGTCGTAAACGCAACAAACAGAAGCCGTCGCGGCGACCATTTTTTTCCCACCGGGGTGAGACAAGCTATAGTCCGACACGGGACTAGCCTTATTAATTATGTAATGTTGGAAAAAGCAATATATTGTATTTGTTGTACTTCTAGAGGTTTCACCCAGATTTCAAAATCGATTTCATCAATATTTTTTCGAAGTTTTTCTCCTGCCAGTAGAGTTTCCAAAGTAGAGAGTTTTCATCGGCCGAATAAATTTCCATATTTACTTAAAAATTCCATGTTCCCAGATCTTTTTCTCTCGTTACATCGCTGCGTGTTGTTGCGTCATCTTTCTAAACTCGTGGCGTGCTGCAAGGGATCGATGAGTCAGTTTCTCCCAACGCACCATGACCGTCCATGAAAGGGGGAGGACAGATGGAGGACACAGCGTCGAGTCGAACGAAGAGGCTAAGCCACTCTGCGTGCTCACGAAAAGGTGACTAGTAGGTCCGGGCCATGGACCGCTGAAGCCATACCGCATTCTGGACTGGAAAAAGTCTGAATTTTACTGTGCTTTTTTAACTAACTAACTAACTAACTAACTAACTAACTAACTAACTAACTAACTAACTAACTAACTAACTAACAAACTAACTAACAAACTAACTAACTAACTAACTAACTAACTAACTAACTAACTAACTAACTAACTAACTAACTAACTAACTAACTAACTAACTAACTAACTAACTAACTAACTAACTAACTAACTAACTAACTAACTAACTAACTAACTAACTAACTAACTAACTAACTAACTAACTAACTAACTAACTAACTAACTAACTGACTAACTAACTAACTAACTAACTAACCAACTAACTAACTAACTAACTAACTAACTAACTAACTAACTAACTAACTAACTAACTAACTAACTAACTAACTAACTAACTAACTAACTAACTAACTAACTAACTAACTAACTAACTAACTAACTAACTAACTAACTAACTAACTAACTAACTAACTAACTAACTAACTAACTAACTAACTAGCTAACTAACTAACTAACTAACTAACTATCTAACTAACTAACCAACTAACTAATCAACCAACTAACTAGCTAACTAACTAACTAACTAACTAACTAACTAACTAACTTACCAACTAACTAATCAACCAACTAACTAGCTTACTAATTAAGTAACTAACAAACGGACTAACTAACTATCTAACTAATTAGCTAACTAACGAACTTACAGTATGAAGCTTTAGTTAGAATAATAAAAACTGAAAAATTCGAACGCAGTCCATGAGATTTCAGAGGTCCCTGGACCGGACGAAGCTGGAGTGGCCTCATCCCCAGTCTCCAAACACCCCTTCTTCTCCAAGATTTCCGTCTCCCCTTCTCCCCTTTCTTCCTTCCTTTCCCTTTCTCCTGAACTGCAGTCGATAGAAATTTCCCAGACCCGAACCTGGCCCCGCCTGCCACGGCGGCTATGTTATCGCAGCGGCTGAGGGAGACAACTCGCCACGGTCCTGGAGGGCCAAGGCTCTGAGGGCGCTAATTAGATTTGCTGTATTATATGCCACAGCAATCAAGCAGATTCTGGCTGATAAAACTGCCGCCCTTGGCCTTCCTTGATGTCCGGCAGTACACAGGAGTGACGGATGCTGTTTTATGATGGAGCGAAATTTGATAAGCTAAAGTGTGACACGATTATTTTGTTCGGTGGAAATGAACGAAATATATTTTGCTGTGGCGTAGTAGTAGTAGTAGTAGTAGTGATAGTACTATTTAATGTGTTTGTTATTATTACTATTAAGTGAGTGGCTCGACACTGTCACCTTGTATTGCAACAGAGCCCAAAGTCCCATATACTTGCTACTAATAGTTGTCTACTACTAGTGTCTAATTTCTTTAATTAATTTTCTCCGAAATACAAACTGCACTACTGGTGTAACGGTGTCAGTAGTAGTGTGTATCGATCCTGGCTACATTCGTAATTAGTCGTTTTTATTAAGTGATAGCATGCATATTTTTATGCGCTAACCTCTCAGCCAATCACAGACGAGCTCTCCCTCCCTCTCTCTTACCGGGAGCTGCTTATTAAACTGAAAGGAAGCAAATAAGACCGCTAGCTCACTTAAATTCTCACTGTGTTTGCTAAATTTAACCTCTCCCTAACTTTCTACTTCAGTTCACTCGGTACTCGAATTGGGATTGCTCATTCGAGAGAGTTCTCAGCAACTTTCGCCGAAAAAGAGAACAAACAACCCCCCCATTGCTGTCGGTCTTCTGGTCATATAATTGTTCTTATAACTTGGCCAAGAAATTAGCGAAAAGAACAGAACAGAGAACAGAGCAGTGTGGAGTCGGTCGAGTCATCTACTTAGCGACTTGACTTTGTCTGTTAATATTACTTGGCCAGATGTTTGCTTAGGCCATATAGTTATTGCCAACGCAAGAAAACTTCGGCCATATATTAGACCATAACTGATCCATATTCAACAGTTTTGGAGCATTAACATACCGCTTACAATTATGGCAGTTTATGATTCGCTAGAGGATCTCACCGAATTGTGCGGTCCGTTTACTGACGATGTGGTTGTGAAGACGCTGCAGCAGAGATACTCGAGCGGCAAGAGATTTGTAAGTGGTTTTTGTGGCACTTTTTTAGAATGGTTTGCTCATAGGTCGTTGGGAGAACTATTGGATACATACGAGGTCATAGGTCATAGAGGTCAGCTAGCATTCAGTCGATATGTGGCATGGGTTATAATTGGAAGCATGGGTCATAAGGCTTCATACGTTAAATGGAGTTATGGGTCATAGGAAGTCATGGGTCATAGGAAGTCATGGGTCATAGGAAGTCATGGGTCATAGGGAGTCATGCATCATTAGGAGACATGGATCATAAGGATTCATGGGGTCTTATAGAGTCATGGATCATAGGGAGTCATGAGTCGTAGAGAGTCATGAGTCATAAGAAAAAACGGTCATAGGGATTCATGGGTCATAGCGAGTCATAGGGTCATAAAAAGTCATGGGTCATAAGGGTTCATGGGGCCTTAGGGAGTCATGGATCATAGGGAGTCATGGGGTTGTAAAAAGTCATGGGTCATAGGGAGTCATGGGTCATAAGAGTCAACGGTCCTCGGGAGTCATGGGTCATAGAGAGTCATAAGTCATAGAGAGTCATAAGTCATAGAGAGTCATAAGTCATAGAGAGTCATAAGTCATAGAGAGTCATAGGGGATTAGGAGTCATAGATCATAAAACCCATAGGTCCACATGTCCTATTGGGGCACAAATTATTAACACACAATGCTTCGTAGACAGCTATAGCTATAGACAGTCATAGCTTATTAGGATTAACATTATAGGGTCATATTAATAAAAACCTTACGAAGATCTATACTAATGCAACCAAACTACTAACGCGGAATGCAATTAAAAATTCATGACACAATCAAAGTCAGCATGCAGACAGCAGACAAGACAAAAAGTGCAAGACAAAAGTCATAAAATGCTAAAATTATGCGAATTATCCTTATATATACATAGTACTAGTGACCATAGTTATTGTTCATTGCGTTACAAAAATCATATTTTTTCACTGCTCCACTGCTCCAGAAATTGGTCTAAAGAAGAAATTAGAACCTTAATTAGATCAGCATTCCACACTGGCCAATTTTGGTTGTAGGCGAAAGGAAATTCTTTAGTAGCCCGATTTCTGCATTTTTCTCGGTGCCTTTGAGATTCGAAACAGGAAGCCAGTAAAGTGGGTAACTCCGTCTCCAACTGGAGTAGCTGGTGCACCGCTTCACTGCTTTCTGAACTGCTGATTGGAGCGAAACATTTTGCAACTGGACTTCCATTGAAAAAATTAATGTCTGTTTTCTTGATACAGTCGTATTTCCTGATGCTCTTGCCTTAATTCTGGAGGTCGAAAGCGGAAAAAGGCACAGCACCAAACCCCCACAGCACCAACCCCCACAGCATCAACCCCCACAGCACCAGCCCCCACAGCATCAAATCCCACAGCACCAACCCCTTACAGCACCAACCCCCTACATCACACGCCCCCTACAGCATCAACCCCTTACAGCACCAACCCCCTACAGCACCAGCCCCCTACAGCATCAACCCCCTACAGCACCAAACCCCCTACAGCACCAACCCCTACAGCATCAACCCCCTACAGCACCAGCCCCCACAGCATCAACCCCCACAGCACCAACCCCCTACAGCACCAGCCCCCACAGCATCAACCCCCACAGCATCAACTCCCACAGCACCAAGCCCCACAGCACCAACCCCCACAGCACCAACCCCCACAGCACCAACCCCCACAGCACCAACCCCCACAGCAAAACCCCTCCAGCACAAACCTAATAGCCCAAAGTCACGCTAAACTTCTCCCATTCCGATTTTAGCTATTTCCTGGCAAATATGAAAGGTTATTTTCATAAAAAAGCAATCTCTACTGCTTAGCCACAAGTGTCAAGTTACAGAAAAAGCAGTTTTAAACGGGCAGCCAAGCTTCTAGAATTAGAGCTGCTTAGAATTTTTAGAAACTTTAGAACTTTTCTCATAATGTACCTTTATTCTCATGATCGTAAAACCGCACTTCGTGCCTCATGGCCAGAGCTTGTGCGACCAAGGTCCAATCAATTATTTAAACAAAAATAATCCAACAGCTGAAGAAACTCATTCATTGGAAACATTTTCCATGGATAGCCAAGAATGAGAAACAACTCATGCAAATAAAAACTGATGTATAAAAATTTCC
>NIVC01003104.1:0-22500 GCA_002269645.1 Macrostomum lignano | reverse complement strand
CTCTCTACCCTCCCTTAGTCTCACTCTCTACCCTCCCTTAGTCTCACTCTCTACCCTCCCTTAGTCTCACTCTCTACCCTCCCTTAGACTCACTCTCTACCCTCCCTTAGTCTCACTCTCTACCCTCCCTTAGACTCACGTTCTACCCACCCTTACTCTCACTATCCTCCCTTAGTCTCACCCTCTACCCTCCCTTAGTCTTATTCTCTGCCCTCCCCTAGTCTCACTCTCTACCCTCTCTTAGTCTCACTGTCTATCCTCTCTCAGCCTCTTTATCAACCCCTTCTATAGTCTCACTCTCAATCCCTCTCTTAGTCCTACTAATTGCCTTCCCTCAGTCTAAATCAGTAAACTCTTATTCATTCTACTACTCTCCCTATTAGTAAAAATCATTGAATTACTATTTAGGTAAAACTTAAATAAGCTTCGGAACAAATTTGTACTTTTCTTTTCTTTTCATTCAAAATCAGGCAAAGCAGAAAGTGTTAGAAATTTCTTCTAGCTCAATAAAAGAATTCCTAACCTATGTATAGCATTTTCAAGCAGGGCTGAAACTTGATAGACACGTGTTCTGTGTTTGATTTTTGCCAATTCTTATTGAAAAGAAGTTTCAACCCTGCATTGTACGAGTGTCCCTGTCAAATTTCAAGTCAATATATAGTCAGGCTATAAAACTAATTGAATTTCTCTCTACTCAATAATTCAATTTATAAAATTAATTTTATGTAATGCAGAAAGTGAGACAGGGGAGAGAGTGAGACAGGTGAGAGAGTGAGACAGGTGAGAGAGTGAGACAGGTGAGAGAGTGAGACAGGTGAGAGAGTGAGACAGGTGAGAGACTGAGACAGGTGAGAGACTGAGACAGGCGAGAGAGTGAGACAGGTGAGAGAGTGAGACAGGTGAGAGAGTGAGACAGGGGAAAGAGTGAGACAGGGGAAAGAGTGAGACAGGGGAAAGAGTGAGACAGGGGAAAGAGTGAGACAGAGGAAAGAGTGAGACAGAGGAAAGAGTGAAACAGAGGAAAGAGTGAGACAGAGGAAAGAGTGAGACAGAGGAAAGAATGAGACAGAGGAAAGAGTGAGACAGAGGAAAGAATGAGACAGAGGAAAGAGTGAGACAGAGGAAAGAGTGAGACAGAGGAAAGAGTGAGACAGAGGAAGGAGTGAGACAGGGGAAGGAGTGAGACAGGGTAAGGAGTGAGACAGGGGAAGGAGTGAGACAGGGGAAGGAGTGAGACAGGGGAAGGAGTGAGACAGAGGAAAGAGTGAGACAGGGGAGAGAGTGAGACGAGTAAGAGAGTGAGACAGGGGAGGGAGTGAGACAGGGGAAGGAGTGAGACAGGGGAAAGAGTGAGGATGGTCAACACCTACCAGCCCACACCTGCTAGGTGAGAGAGTGACAGGTGAGATAATGAGACGTGAAATCGACAATTATCACAAAAATTTCAGCGGCATAAGCGGCTCAGGCAAAACCTTCCTTCTACAGCAGCTGCTTCGCTGTCTATTTAGTGCCTCATCATCTCTGCAAACTGACTCATTCAAGCACTGCAGCGCAGCGCTGACCATCCTGCAGCCATTGACAGTTGCCGGCACAGCTGACAACCCGGACTCCAGTCGTGTTGTAAGTGCATGGCCTTGTTATAATATGGCTTGGTTTTTTTGTAACCCTGGCTTGTTTGTGGGCGGTAAACAGTAGAGCTTTGTGAGGATAGAAGGCGGAGCCTGCAATTTATTGCGTAGCTTTGATTTCTGGTGAGTGACCGTCACATAAGTGGAATTGGGGAAGGGAGTTGATGGGATGGATCAGGGATTTGGGGATTGGGATTTGGGATGATTAGCTGGTGCATGGATACATCTGGATCGCGCTTACAGTGTAGTCCGTGAGTGAGTGTATGATTTTTATTTCTGGCTATTATTTACTTAATCTGTCTCATCTATCCTCTATTCTCTGTCTTATATCCTGTTGTCCCTCTCTTATATCCTGTTGTCCCTCTCTTATATCCTGTTGTCGATGTTTATATCCTGTTGTCTCTGTCTTATATCCTGTTGTCCCTGTCTTATATCCTGTTGTCGATGTTTATATCCTGTTGTCTCTGTCTTATATCCTGTTGTCCCTGTCTTATATCCTGTTGTCGATGTTTATATCCTGTTGTCTCTGTCTTATATCCTGTTGTCTCAGTCTTATATCCTGCTGTCTATCTTATATCCTGTTGTCCCTGTCGTATATCATGTTGTCCCTGTCTTATATCCTGTTGTCTCTGTCTGATATCCTGTTGTCCCTGTCTTATATCCTGTTGTCCCTCTCTTATATCCTGTTGTCTCTGTCTGATATCCTGTTGTCCCTGTCTTATATCCTGTTGTCCCTCTCTTATATCCTGTTGTTTCTGTCTAAAATCCTGTTGTCGATGTTTATATCCTGTTGTCTCTGTCTAATATCCTGTTTTCGATGTTTATATCCTGTTGTCTGTCTTATATCCTGCTGTCTCTATCTTATATCCTGTTGTCTCAGTCTTATATCCTGCTGTCTCTATCTTATATCCTGTTGTCCCTGTCTTATATCCTGCTGTCTCTATCTTATATCCTGTTGTCTCAGTCTTATATCCTGTTGTCCCTGTCTTATATCCTGTTGTCGCTGTCTTATATCCTGTTGTCGCTGTCTTATATCCTGCTGTCTCTATCTTATATCCTGTTGTCTCTGTCTTATATCCTGTTGTCTCTATCTTATATTCTGTTGTCTCTATCTTATATCTTGTTGTCTCTGTCTTATATCCTGCTGTCTCTATCTTATATCCTGTTGTCTCTATCTTATATCTTGTTGTCTCTGTTTTATATCCTGTTGTCTCTGTCTTATATCCTGTTGTCTCTGTCTTATATCCTGTTGTCTCTGTCTTATATCCTGTTGTCTCTATCTTATATCCTGTTGTCTCTGTCTTATATCTTGTTGTCTCTGTCTTATATCCTGCTGTCTCTATCTAATATCCTGTTGTCTCTGTTTTATATCCTGTTGTCTCTGTCTTATATCCTGTTGTCTCTGTCTTATATCCTGCTGTCTCTATCTTATATCCTGTTGTCTCTATCGTATATCCTGTTGTCCCTGTCGTATATCATGTTGTCCCTGTCGTATATCCTGTTGTCCCTGTCGTATATCATGTTGTCCCTGTCGTATATCATGTTGTCCCTGTCGTATATCCTGTTGTCCCTGTCTGATATCCTGTTGTCCCTGTCTTATATCCTGTTGTCCCTCTCTTATATCCTGTTGTCTCTGTCTGATATCCTGTTGTCCCTGTCTTATATCCTGTTGTCCCTCTCTTATATCCTGTTGTTTCTGTCTAAAATCCTGTTGTCGATGTTTATATCCTGTTGTCTCTGTCTAATATCCTGTTTTCGATGTTTATATCCTGTTGTCTGTCTTATATCCTGCTGTCTCTATCTTATATCCTGTTGTCTCAGTCTTATATCCTGCTGTCTCTATCTTATATCCTGTTGTCCCTGTCTTATATCCTGCTGTCTCTATCTTATATCCTGTTGTCTCAGTCTTATATCCTGTTGTCCCTGTCTTATATCCTGTTGTCGCTGTCTTATATCCTGTTGTCGCTGTCTTATATCCTGCTGTCTCTATCTTATATCCTGTTGTCTCTGTCTTATATCCTGTTGTCTCTATCTTATATCCTGTTGTCTCTATCTTATATCTTGTTGTCTCTGTCTTATATCCTGCTGTCTCTATCTTATATCCTGTTGTCTCTATCTTATATCTTGTTGTCTCTGTTTTATATCCTGTTGTCTCTGTCTTATATCCTGTTGTCTCTGTCTTATATCCTGTTGTCTCTGTCTTATATCCTGTTGTCTCTATCTTATATCCTGTTGTCTCTGTCTTATATCTTGTTGTCTCTGTCTTATATCCTGCTGTCTCTATCTAATATCCTGTTGTCTCTGTTTTATATCCTGTTGTCTCTGTCTTATATCCTGTTGTCTCTGTCTTATATCCTGCTGTCTCTATCTTATATCCTGTTGTCTCTATCGTATATCCTGTTGTCCCTGTCGTATATCATGTTGTCCCTGTCGTATATCCTGTTGTCCCTGTCGTATATCATGTTGTCCCTGTCGTATATCATGTTGTCCCTGTCGTATATCCTGTTGTCCCTGTCTGATATCCTGTTGTCCCTGTCTTATATCCTGTTGTCCCTCTCTTATATCCTGTTGTCCCTCTCTTATATCCTGTTGTCCCTCTCTTATATCCTGTTGTTGATGTTTATATCCTGTTGTCGATGTTTATATCCTTTTGTCCCTGTCTTATATCCTGTTGTCCCTGTCTTATATCCTGTTGTCGATGTTTATATCCTGTTGTCGATGTTTATATCCTGTTGTCTAATTGCATTGTGTCTGGGTTCTTTTCAGAGAATTCATAGGCTCGGGCATAAAAGTAATTCATCTATAGTGTTTACCTGCACTTTTGTCTAACGAAATACGAGTATAATTTTTTGTTTACTGTTAAAAGGCCTGCAAAATTATGCTTTTCGATCAAACCTCTTCTTTATGCAAGGCACTAAGAATCGAGAGCCAACTGGCCGAGAGTGCCCTGTATCACACCAAATTGGACTATTTCATGTTTGACCAGGTGAGTCCCTACTTTAAGTAGCATACTGACCCCAAGTTCAGTAACTAAACGAATAAATATACAAAATTTATTATTAATGAATGTTTTTCAGACTCGGGTTCACAGTTCGCCGGCTGGAGAGAGAAATTTTCATATTTTCTATCAATTTATGGCCGGGTTAAGCCCCGACGAGAAAGGTTAGTCACTATGGGTCAGCCAATCACAACGGGTCAGCCAATCACAATGGGTCAGCCAATCACAATGGGTCAGCCAATCGCAATGGGTCAGCCAATCAGAATGGGTTAGCCAATCAGAATGGGTCAGCCAATCACAATGGGTTAGCCAATCACAATGGGTCAGCCAATCAGAATGGGTTAGCCAATCAGAATGGGTCAGCCAATCACAATGGGTCAGCCAATCAGAATGGGTTAGCCAATCACAATGGGTTAGCCAATCAGAATGGGTTAGCCAATCAGAATGGGTCAGCCAATCAATGGGCCATCAATCTGTCCTCACTCGTCCTTCCAAACCCCAGAGAAGCTGCATCTGGCGGGCCACACGCATCAGTCACTGCGCTATCTGAACAACTACCAACCCGATCAGCGAGAGATCCAATGGAACCAAATGCGGTACAACACCTGGAAGGTTCGATCAATGGAAGACAATAGCCATTTAAAATTAACCGTTAATGTTATTTTAAACCCGGGAACTTGTGTTTCTTGCAGCTTGCACTGGCTGAGTTGGGCATTCCTCTGTCGGATGTGGCGAGGATTTTGGCGGCCATCTTGTTGCTAGGAAATGTGGCGTTTGTTGATGCGGAAGATGCTGGGCCCCAGCAATTGGAACTGCTCGGGCATAGAGGTGAGAGGATGAAGATTGAGACTGAGATTGAGATATGATTAGATTAGATGAAATTAGATTAGGATAGATTAGATTGGATTAGATTAGATTAAATTAGATTAGATTAGATTAGATTAGATTAGATTAGATTAGATTAGATTAGATTAGATTAGATTAGATTAGATTAGATTAGATCTAGATATACTGACTTGGAAGCCGATGAGAGAAGATCTAATCTGTGTTAAATAGACGAGATTAGATTAGCTGAGAATAGGATAGAATAAATTGGGATTAGATGAAACTCCGTACTTTACAGAGCTCAAAGCGGCCGCATCTCTTCTCGGCGTAAGCGGCCCCGCTTTGTTCTCAGCGCTGACCCAACGCAGAGTTCACTCGGGCATAGGCGGGACATCAAACGGTGCCGCTGCAAGCAGCTGCATTACTACTGACGCTGCCACTGTAAGCATGATTTTTTGGAATCAGGTTTACTCGGACCATCAAAAGAAATTTAGATAATAATCTGGTTTAAGTGGCAAATCAAAGGAACCTAAATAACAGTGTTTTAGCGGCACATCAAAGGAACTTAGAAAACAGTGTTTTTGGCGGCACATCAAAGGAACTTAGATAACATTTTTTTTGGCGGCACATCAAAGGAATTCAGATAACAGTGTTGTGGTGCGCAGCCTATGCGTGTACAATGCCCTTTCTCTTGCTCTCTAGCCAACGTGCTCAGCACCCCAATGTATTGCGTAACTCATAGCTGCACGTCGGCAGCTGCGTGAATATATATCGCAAATATACGGCTCTTAGAGGCCAAGACTCTTACCCGCCAAGCGGACTACGAGCACTACAAGTGTTTTAGCGGCACATCAAAGGAACTCAGATAACAGTGTTTTAGCGTCACATCAAAGGAACTTAGATAAAAGTGTTTTAGCGGTACATCAAAGGAACTCAGATAACAGTGTTTTGGCGGCACATCAAAGGAACTTAGATAACAGTGTTTTAGCTGCACATCAAAGGAACTTAGATAACAGTGCTTTAGCGGCACATCAAAGGAACTTTCGAGGTGAATAAACGAGATGATTTGGGTCTGAAACTACGTCGTAATTATCTAAAAACTTTCAACAGGCCTCAAAAGTTCGCGACAGCCTGGTCCGCTCCTTGTACACCCAGACGTTGCGAATTCTGGTGCGCAGATTCAACACGTTGAAGCGGCCAGAATCGAGATCTTCGGCGTCAATGACTAGCGGATCGGACAGCGGCTCTGAGGCTGGGCATCTCGGCTCTTCAGGTTAGTGGACAACTCTATTTTTATACTGTTTAGTTCTTGTTAGTTTGCCTTGGAGATCTTGATGCAATATTGCTTAATCTGTAATATTGCTTAATCTAAACAAGAATGTCGCATCAGCGTCACCTGTTGGATAGGATAGTGTCACCTGTTAGATAGGATAGTGTCACCTGTTAGATAGGATAGTGTCACCTGTTAGATAGGATAGTGTCACGTGTTAGATAAGATTAGTGTCACCTGTTGGATAGGATAGTGTCACCTGTTGGATAGGATAGTGTAGCCTATTAGACAGGATAGTGTCACCTGTTGGATAGGACAGTGTCACCTGTTGGATAGGATAGTGTAACCTATTAGACAGGATAGTGTCACCTGTTGGATTGGACAGTGTCACCTGTTGGATAGGATAGTGTAACCTATTAGACAGGATAGTGTCACCTGTTGGATTGGACAGTGTCACCAGTTAGATAGGATAGTGTCACGTGTTAGACAGGATAAAGTCAATTTTCAAATAGAAAACGATTTCCCCACCCCATAATCTTCATCATCCCGCAGACTCATCGAGATCATCAACAGTCTTGCCACCCATTGGTGCCGGCTCAATTCACCTCCTTGATCTGGGCGGTTTCGAAGCTGGCTCGATCCTTCAGCAGCAGCAACAGCAGCGAAGTCGGTTAGACCAACTCGCGGTTAACATGGCCGCAGAGAAGATGCAGTACTGGTACGAGCGGTGCACCCTGACTGATCTGGCCGCAGCGGCCGCTCAAGAAGGTGTTCAAGCCTGTCACGTTGGCGACTACGGAGCTTCCGACATCCGGGACAGTCTCGAAGAGAAATCTGATGATAATGAACCCTTGTTGTTGTTGCTAATGCATCCGGTAAGGATTGGGCTGTGGGATCATTTAGCTGTGCAGCTGACACAGAACTGTAGCATCCCGAATCAGACACTGCTGACACAGAACTGTAGCATCCCGAATCAGACACTGCTGACACAGAACTGTAGCATCCCGAATCAGACACTGCTGACAGAACTGTAGCATCCCGAATCAGAAACTGCTGACACAGAACTGTAGCATCCCGAATCAGAAACTGCTGACACAGAACTGTAGCATCCCGAATCAGAAACTGCTGACACAGAACTGTAGCATCCCGAATCAGAAACTGCTGACACAGAACTGTAGCATCCCGAATCAGATGAGCATTCTATAGCTGAGGAATTTCGATCTAATATTTGGGACAATTCCAACCATTCGTACCCTCTTACCCTCAGATATGAGAAAAAAGTCAAAATCAACAATAGACTAGACCTACACGACCACTTTCAACCATGTCATTACTACCTTCTGAGCCTTCCTAACACTCCATCAGCCATTATTTATCTTGCTGGAAGCATCTGGAATTACTGTGGAATTTTAATGGAATGATATGAGATTTCTGTTTAAACTGAGTCCAGTGTCCCTGCTCAAGCAATGAGAACGGAAGAAGTCACGTATTATTGCTGATATTTCTTAAAGTACAAATCTACTCAGACCTTGGGAAGCCACAGAATTTGGAATATTCATCACTATATTTGTGATAAAGAGAACCATTTTTCGACAACATTTTAGCGCACCGGAATTGCCGAACTTGTCAATCATTTTGCTACAGAAGATTCTGCAACGAGTTTCATGGACGCTTTGAGACAGCTTCACACGGTTAACGATCAGTGAGGCTAAGCGACTGTTTCATTGGTTTTGGGATTATGATGGAACTTCGGATCGTATGTCTCTTTGATGATAACTTCATTTAGCCACCAACACATCTTCCCGCTATTCATTTAGCCACCAACACATCTTCCCGCTCTTTGGTGAACTACCAACACATTATCACTCTCTTCGGTCAGCTTCCAACACATCTTCCCGCTCTTTGGTGAGCTACTAACACATCTTCCCGCTCTTTGGTGAGCTACTAACACATCTTCCCGCTCTTTGGTGAGCTACTAACACATCTTCCCGCTCTTTGGTGAGCTACTAACACATCTTCCCGCTCTTTGGTGAGCTACTAACACATCTTCCCACTATTCGGTAAGCTACCAACACATCTTCCCGCTATTCGGTAAGCTACCAACACATCTTCCCGCTATTCGGTAAGCTACCAACACATCTTCCCGCTATTCGGTAAGCTACCAACACATCTTCCCGCTATTCGGTAAGCTACCAACACATCTTTCAGGAGCTTCAGTAACAGTTGCTGCATCCTCAACCAAACTCGATCTTCAAGTTTCGCACCGCGCCTCCCACCCACTCACTTCAACCCACAGCCTGTTCCAGCCGAACCCCCCTGACCGTCGCTGTTTCGGCATCCGTCACTCGGTCAGCCGGGTGCTGTACGATTCCACGGCATTCTCAACCGCAAACAGTTGGGCTCAGCAGCAACGACAGTTGCAATTTAGCCACATATTCCAACCCAAGACGTGCAGTTTCGCCTTCGTGTGCTACCTATTCAGAGGTAGTCAATCTCAGGGCCAACAAAAACAAAAGAACAATAACAATAGCGGAGCTGCAAAAGAACCAACCTTGATGGATCAGACGGTGTCATTCCTCAGAACCTGCGAATCCGCTGTCTCTTCATGCGAGAGTACCTTTGTACTATGCTTGAAACCCAATTCAACTGGAGAGCCGTGCCTGTTTGATAGGCAATTCGTAGCGCAACAGTGTCGAGCTCTGCGACTGGCATCGGCGCTGGACCGGCTCAGTTGCCGACTGTCGCATCGGCTCGGCTTTGCTCAGTTCGAACGGCGTCTAGGGCACCTGCTGCGAGCGACTTCGTTGAAGCCGGAGGCGACAGCGCGAGAACGGTGTCGAGGTCTCGTCAACTCATTTTTGCATGCCGTTGAATTGCACCATCTGCCTTATCGGGATTGCAAATGCGTGTTTGGAAATAGAAGCGTGTTCTTCAAGTGAGTTGTTTATGGGCTTATAAACTTACCATAAATAGACCCTACTTACCATAGATCCTACTAACCATAGATCCTACTTACCATTGATCCTACTTACCATAGATCCCACTTACCATTGATCCTACTTACCATAGATCTTACTTACCATAGATCCTACTAACCATAGATCCTACTTACCATTGATCCTACTAACCATAGATCCCACTTACCATAGATCCTACTAACCATAGATCTTACTTACCATAGATCCTACTAACCATAGATCCTACTTACCATAGATCCTACTGACCATAGATCCTACTTAACATTGATCCTACTGACCATAGATCCTACTTACCATTGATCCTATTAACCATAGATCCCACTTACCATAGATCCTACTAACCATAGATCCTACTTACCATTGATCCTACTTACCATAGATCCCACTTACCATAGATCCTACTAACCATAGATCCCACTTACCATAGATCCTACTAACCATAGATCTTACTTACCATAGATCCTACTGACCATAGATCCTACTTAACATTGATCCTACTAACCATAGATCCTACTAACCATAGATCCTACTTACCATTGATCCTATTAACCATAGATCCCACTTACCATAGATCCTACTAACCATAGATCCTACTTACCATTGATCCTACTTACCATAGATCCCACTTACCATAGATCCTACTAACCATAGATCCCACTTACCATAGATCCTACTAACCATAGATCTTACTTACCATAGATCCTACTGACCATAGATCCTACTTAACATTGATCCTACTAACCATAGATCCTACTTACCATAGATCCTACTGACCATAGATCCTACTTAACATTGATCCTACTAACCATTGGCCATACTTACCCTTGATCCTCCTTGATCCTCTTTGATCTAAGTGATCCTATGATCCTTGATTCTCATTATCATCAACAGCATCATCACATCACTCATCACTATGAACTTTATTTTATTCCTAACAGCGAAGACTTCCGACAGCAGTTGACGTCGCTACGATCGGCCATGGCCGCTGCTGAAGCATCCGCCGCCCCAGCTGCAGCAACGTCTACAGTGCCACGCCGGACAATTCTCAAGCAGCCAGCCAGACCGTCAACTGTTGAATCCCCAGTCCGACGCCATCAGTCGCGAGCAGCCGCAGGCGGTCAGTTGAAGCAGCAGAATCAGAGACAATTCGGCAGCTGCGGCAATCTGGCCGAGTCCGAACAGAGTCGGAAGTCGCAGTCGATGTCCGACCTGCGTCAGCTTTGCCAGGTGTACGTGCGCCCGATGACCGCTGCCAGGCTGTTTCGCAAGCCAGATAAGCCTGAGCTACCAGCTCGACGATCGTCAGTAACTGCTGAGACGACGGTACTGACTTCTGGAACTGCTCCGTCGACTGCTCCAACGTGTAAGCAGTTTTTAAAGTCCAAGTAGACAGATGGCTAATAGCTTCAGTGAGCTACCCCAACCTCTTCCTGATCTTCAGTAACCTACCCACATTCTTCCTGATCTTCAGTAACCTACCCACATTCTTCCCGATCTTCAGTAACCTACCCACATTCTTCCTGATCTTCAGTAACCTACCCACATTCTTCCTGATCTTCAGTAACCTACCCAAATCCTTCCTGATCTTCAGTAACCTACCCAAATCCTTCCTACTCTTCAGTAACCTACCCAAATCCTTCCTGATCTTCAGTAACCTACCCAAATCCTTCCTACTCTTCAGTAACCTACCCAAATCCTTCCTGATCTTCATTTAACCTACCCAAATCCTTCCTGATCTTCAGTAATCTACCTAAATCCTTCCTGATCTTCAGTAACCTACCCAAATCCTTCCTGATCTTCAGTAACCTACCCAAACCCTTCCTGATCTTCAGTAACCTACCCAAATCCTTCGTGATCTTCAGTTACCTACCCAAACCCTTCCTGCTTTTCAGTGACCTTTCAATATCCTTCCTGCTCTTCAGTGACCTTCCAATATCCTTCTTGCTCGATAGTGACCTTCCAATATCCTTCCTGCTCTTCAGTGACCTTTCAATATCCTTCCTGGTCTTCAGTGACCTACCTAAATCAGCAAAAATACTATTTATACGAGCGCACAGAGAAAGATCATTGGACACTCTACCACTTGTTGTTTCATGGCACTAATGCTCGAACCTCTATGCCAATTTTTCTCAGTTGCCAAGCGGCACGCCGTTCGCAGTAGGAGTCGAACTCCGGACGCTACGCGACGAGCGCCAATTATCAGTGGCGGAAAACAGACGGCGAAATTCTACAGCATTCTAGTTTAGCTAATTAAACGCGTATTCGTTTAAACCTATAGAAGTCATTTAAAATGCTGCCTTTTACCCGAATTCTTTGTGACATTACCATGAAATTGTAAATTGAATTTCTGCTCCGCTGCTTCTTGGCTATCTTCCGATTTGACTCTGCGTTAGTTATTCCACCTTATGTTTATGCATGGAACTATTGCAAGACAGCTTTCCAAGGACAACCAGATGTACCAAAAAATGACTGGACGGTTGCTTTCTTAGAAATGTTTTTTTAACTCCCTTACTTCGAGATTAAGAATAGTTTTAGAAATGGTGATAGTTATTCAAGATGATCAAATGCTTTCTTTAAACGACAATATCGGCTTAAGACTAGAGCTAAAACTTTAGATTTATGAGAAGAATTTATTAGAAAACGGCCCAGTTCGCTTTGGAAGTGCATTAAACGAGAATGGAAATATTTCTATCGTTTTTTATCGCTTCATTGCCAGACTTTTCTATCAAACTTGCAAATTCAACGCAAATACATTTTTGTTTTACTTAAGTGAGTGTTAGTATTATAGTAATACTAATATAGTAAATAGTATTAGTAATAGTAATAGTAGTAATAGTAATAGTAATAGTAAATATAGTAAATAGTATTTTACGGCTATGATCGCAGGAATGCTACATACTTCTCTACTTGAAGTAGCTTAACCAGCTAATATTAGTGAAATATTAGAAATTATGCTAATTATCAGCAGTATCTATCCCTAATAGCATTTTATCAATTTCCCAACTACCATTTTCCTATAGATATCACTTTTTGGCGTGCACTACCAGTAAAGAAAGCATATTTTCATTAATACATAACACACAGACAGATCTTTTATATCAAAATTCAAAACTTTTTTTTTCAAAAATCTTCAATCTTATAACTTGCTTCCTATATACTAAAAATTTAAAACTATAGATGATAGAGGGAGGCCACCACCGGTGCAGATTCTGCGTGAGAAAAGCGAGAACACTGGAGGAGTACGTCAAGCAGTGCGAGCTATCTCTATTAAATGTGTACACACACACACACCCTCTGCAGCACACTTGTCATTAGGTCTCTATATCGAAGAGATATGCAATTAACTATAGTCCTATAGTGCCTAGAGCAACGGTGTTTTAAGCGACTGAGATGGTTTTTTGAAGGTAGAAATTGCACCTGCACAAATGAGGGAGCGTAGATGAGAGATAAATAGAGAAGATAGAGAGCTATTAGAGAAAACAGTTTAAGAAGCTAAACTGCCTAAACCACCACCCCACAAGGTCGATCGTATTTCTTTCTGTCTGTCTGTCTGTCTCAGCCCTCCATTGCTCTTACCATTTCAGCCTCCCCGTACCCCAGAGCCCGTTTCTGCCTAATCTCTTACTGAGCAAGTCAATATGTCTGCCAGCTTCTCAGTTTCTTAAAACCCGAGACGACGGCAAAAGATGGAGAGGAGGCGGAGGAGGCGGAGGAGTACAGAACGAGGCCCAGCCAGTCCCCAATAAACCAACCAGTTTTAGCCAAACTCAACCCTCTACACCGACGCCAAAAGCTTCTGAACGCGAAAAAAGCCGTACCGTTCTACTCTGTTGGTTGCCCCTAGCGACCGGAACCTTCGTCTTGGAAGCGGCCTGTGTCCCCCCTTGCCCTCTAGCCCGCCGCCTGTTGGAGATGAGGGGGGGTTGGTGTGTCGCATTTTAAACTCACCGAAATGCCGGGCTTTGCACCGGTTCAATTTGTTAGGATAAAACACAGAAGACCGTTGAAAGTTAACTAACGGCATAGTTTTTTTCCGAAGAAGCGTTTGTTTTCTTCGTCAATAGCCAGCTGCCAGAGAAGCTTAAGCCAGTCCAGCATGACCACGGTGCAGTACGGTGGCGGTCCAACCATCGAGCAGCGCAGGGCCTTCGTCAACCTTCGCCCTGGCTCCCACATCCCCGGCTACGCTGGCTTCAATCCCCAGTTGAAGTTCAACTCCGGCAAGACCTACGGCGAGCAGACCGCCGAGCTGTCCAAATCGTTTCCTCACAAGCGCATGGTCGACATCGGGGCCGCTCTGGACGCTCGCAAAGGCGGTGCCTCCGCCGCCTGCCAGCAAGGCGGAGTAGCCGAAGCTCAGGGACTTCGGCTGCCCAAGTCGACTGGCGACAACAAGTACATCGACGGCATGCTGCCCGGCTACACTGGCTACGTGCCAACTCTGATCAATCGATTCGGGGGCACCTATCGCAATCTGTGCGACGAGTCCGTGGACGAATTCGTGCGCAACTACGAGCACCGGGAGGACAAAGCGACCGATTTGAAGCGCGCCTCAACCGCTTTTCCTCAGCTGGCGTCGCTGCGAGGCGATCCGGCGGTCAGGGACCACCTGAACTTCTGGGCCGATAGGAAGCCCAGGGCCGATGGAAAACGGCAGAATCTGGAGCCGCCAATTCCAGGATACCAGGTGAAACTGATTTCGGACACCTGCTGTGATGCTTTGCGAGTAATGATTCGATTCCCGTTTACTCAGATTTATCTCTGTTGAGGCACTCTTATCTACGTAGAAGCACTTATCTCTCTACAACGATTCGCAATCTCTTCAGTGGAAATCCAAACGATAAAAGAGGCATCTCGATCAGTATTCTTACAGAAACCAATTAAAATCTTTACAGTGACACTCAGTCTTCACCAGAGACAACCCAATCTTCACACCAGAGACAACCCAATCCTCACCAGAGACACTCAATCGTCACCAGAGACACCTGATATTTACCAGAGACATCCCAATCTTCACCAGAGACAACCCAATCTTCACACCAGAGACAACCCAATCCTTACCAGAGACACCCAATCTTCACCAGAGACACCTGCTCTTTACCAGAGACATCCCAATCTTCACCAGAGACAACCCAATCTTCACACCAGAGACAACCCAATCCTCACCAGAGACACCCAATCTTCACCAGAGACACCTGCTCTTTACCAGAGACATCCCAATCTTCACCAGAGACAACCCAATCTTCACACCAGAGACAACCCAATCCTCACCAGAGACAACCCAATCTTCACCAGAGACACCTGATCTTTATCAGAGACATCCCAATCTTCACCAGACATCCCAATCTTCACCAGAGACACTTGATCTTCACCAGAGACGTCCCAATCTTCACCCAGACATCCTAATCTTCACCAGACATCCTAATCTTCACCAGAGACACTCAATCTTCACCAGAAGCACACCAGTTTTTATAGAGACACCCAAACTTTACCAGAGAAACTTCACCAAATCTTCCATAATCTACCCACCGCAATCTTCACAGACGCATCAATCTTCATTAAGACACCAATTTCCAAAGGGATAACTAAGTGTTCACCAAAGACACCCCGGCCCTGTGTTTACAGAGTCGCCCCAATATGAAGGGACTTTTCAAATTTTTAGCACTATAAAAACATCTTATAGTTTTACTGTCGATGCCTAAACCTTACAGGGCTACGTTCCCCGAGTGTACACAACCCAAGCCGGCCTGGGCTGCCGCTATCACGAGATGACGCGCAACGGCTTGGAGATGTTCAATTCGGAGACCAAATCCGGTAGCGCCAGGGTTGCAACAGCCAGGCCGGCGTGCGGCCGCGAGCCGGTCGCCCTCGACGGCAACCGGGTGTACCAGCAGGAGGGCATGAAGCCGGCCTACACTGGCTACGTGCCAAGGCGCAGGTTCAACTTCGGTCACACCTACGGCGAAACTACGCGCAACCTGCCAGTGTGTCAGCACTCCTATCCAACCTACGGAAACTACGTCAGGTCGTTGACAGCTAATTGACGCCGCTGCCGGATGACCTCAGTTGACGGGAAGAGAACAAGTTAAAGAACAAGTCTGAAAATGAAATTGGATTGCTTCGCTTTTTCGCCGTTTTCTCTTTCTAAATTTTTGTTTTACTGCTCAACAATCTGATCTTCTCGTTTAATTTGCTTTCGTTCAAACTATTTTTCCGGAAGCTGTATCGATTGAATTTTTCTAGGAATCTTCTGCTTGGAATTTAAAACTGTTGAATTTGGGGTTTTCCAATTTTTTTTTCTTAATTCTGCTGCGAACAATAACTTTGATGTGTTGCTTTGCTTCTTAGATTAGATTGTTGCGAAAATTAGAGAAACTTTCCTTACGCTCGCATAACAGACTGCCGGATTTTCTGCCTAGTTCTGGAGTCTACTGTAAACAAAATGAAAACGTAATAATATACATAATGTAGAGTGTAATTCTTTTGCTACTAAATAGACAAACTAATGTTGGGTTCTAGTTCATAATATTGGAAGTCATTAGTGAGCAAGTTTTGAGCTCATGAGTGAGTTTACGGGTGAGTTCATGAGTGAGGTTATGTGTGAGTTCAAGGGTAGTTTGTGAGTGAGTTCATGAGTGAGTTCATGGGTAAGTTCATGGGTGAGTTCATGGGTGAGTTCATGAGTGAGTTCATGAGTGAGTTCATGGGTAAGTTCATGGGTGAGTTCATGGGTGAGTTCAAGGGTAGTTTGTGAGTGAGTTCATGAGTGAGTTCATGGGTAAGTTCATGGGTGAGTTCATGGGTGAGTTCATGAGTGAGTTCATGAGTGAGTTCATGGGTGAGTTCATGGGTAAGTTCATGGGTGAGTTCATGGGTGAGTTCATGGGTGAGTTCATGAGTGAGTTCATGGGTGAGTTCATGAGTGAGTTCATGCGTGAGTTCATGGTGAGGTCAGGGGTAAGTTCATGGGTGAGTTCATGGGTGAGTTCATGAGTGAGTTCATGAGTGAGTTCATGGGTGAGTTCATGGGTAAGTTCATGGGTGAGTTCATGGGTGAGTTCATGAGTGAGTTCATGGGTGAGTTCATGAGTGAGTTCATGGGTGAGTTCATGAGTGAGTTCATGGGTGAGTTCATGAGTGAGTTCATGAGTGAGTTCATGGGTAAGTTCATGGGTGAGTTCATGGGTGAGTTCATGAGTGAGTTCATGGGTGAGTTCATGAGTGAGTGCAGGGGTGAGTTCATGAGTGAGTTCATGGGTGAGTTCATGAGTGAGTGCAGGGGTGAGTTCATGGGTGAGTTCATGGGTGAGTTCATGGGTGAGTTCATGGGTGAGTTCGAGTTCATGGGTGAGTTCATGGGTGAGTTCACGCGAGTGCTTTGCTGAACTATTTAAAAGCGGCAGAAGCTATTGACCCGAAAGCTAAAAGTTTCAATGCCTCCACTAAAGCTTTCACGTAGAATTTACGGAGAATATTTGAATAGCGGATACTTTTAGTTACCGCTTATAAACTCAAAAATATACAGCAAAATCGATTTTTCATACGCTCTTGAAATTCACGTTCTCCTTGCTTGGCTTTAACTGTTGAATAGACCATTCACTCTACACTCTCTGTGCCTTCGCGGTTGACCTTCAGGTGTCCAAGACACGCGAAATACATGGTATGCTACCATGAGGAAAAGCATACGTGTCATTTCTTATATTTATTAAGGACATCAGTAGTATGATGCGGACATTTGAAATGAAATTCTACTGTGCTTATTGAAAATACCAACGAATAGATGCAAAATGTACTTCACTTCGATCTCTTTGTTAATTTGACGTGTTTCAATTCCTGGTAATATTTTGCACTTCGTTTTCGTTTAGCACTACGGCATGGCTGTTTGAACTCCTCCTGCCCTTGAATTGTGCTGGGCATTGGAGGTGAATCCCGGAGATGCTTGGCCAGCGAATCCATTGCTGATCTGATCGACAGCGCGTGAAGCTGCGGCTGAAATCCGTACAAGGGTTGCCGTGTCAAGGATGCGATACATGTGATTTTATAATTTTGTGACGGTGGCGCCCAACTAGTGGTGACGGGTGGCGCCCAACTAGTGGTTACGCGTGGTGCCCAACTATTGCTGACGCGTGGCGCCAAAAAATGGTGACGGGTGGCGCCCAACAAGTGGCGACGGATGGCGCCCAACTAGTGGCGACGGATGGCACCAAACTGTTACTGGGTTGAAAATCTTCTGCCTGGTGATTACCAAATTTTGAGAAGCACAACCTTGACAATTAACCCCCTCGAGTGTCTCCTATCTGAGAATCAGTTTGAGCTCACCCTGGCTTCAATGAAGTTTACAACAGTTGAATTCAGCATGGACTCGGTGATCAAGTCTCGATTCCTGTGCACAGCCTGCACCAGCAGTTGATCATCCTGTCCAGGTCGGTAGTAATGCAGCAGCATCAGCAGCTCCTGAGGATCTGAATCGCCATCCGCAGCGCTGGCAAACAGATCCGCGGCATTCCAGCGGTTTGAATACTCCAGCTGAATAGCCTTCATCAATGCGTCGAAGTTCATGTAGTAGCAATCGTCGTAGTTAACCAGGCGAGATGGAAACGCTTCCCGGATGTGGTTTGGCAGGAAGTTGAACACCGGATTGACATCGGTTTGCTTGAAGCTGAAGCTGAACTTCCACGCGGAGTCAGTCCGCTTCATCTGCTTCCAGACGAACTGTTCAGCCTCTTCGACAGATGCCGGAGATACTTCTTCAGATTCTGCTTTCAAGTGGCCAGCAACTTTTCTGCTGACTGTGCTGGTCAACTGAGAAGCGTCCAAACGGTTGCCAACTTTGAGACTGGCCAGAGCCTTCAAGCACTCTCTGGTTGTCTTCGCGCTGTCAGGAATTCTATCGATGCTGCTCATTAACTGGGCGAGTTGAGTTCTCTTATCGAACTCAGCAAACAGTTGAACCAATGCCCTGTAAACTAGATCGTCAATTTGGTAGAACTTTATTTTACCAGCAGCAGGAATTTCGCTTTTTGGGCATCTGAACTTCGGGAAGAAACAGAAATGGATGAAACTCGATACTGCCAAGCTCAGTTGGGATTAAACCGAGCTCGAACTCCTCTAGCAGACTCGGCAAGTTCTCGATCACTAAGCGGACTTCCCGAGCTATGGTAGACTTTTCGTCGTGACCTTTGTGCAAATAGATCGCCGCGTCCTGAAGGAAGAAGTGGCGCATGCACTCCATCGAACTTGCCGATGGTTCGTGGAGCTGTCTGACTAAAATCGATAGCGACTCCTCAACAAGGCTGATGAGGTTCTCCGGCCTCTGCCACTCTTCCTCGGGCGTCTTGTCCAGCATGTAGAACAGCAGGTTCTTGGCGTGGTAGCTCTTTAATCCCTTGACGCGTCGTCCAATGACTTTTTTAATCAGATATTTCAAAACGACAAAGACCTGGCCCTGCAGACTCGTTAGGCTCTGCATCAGCCTGCGTTCCAACAGATTCGTACTGACCCGCATCCGGTCGCCCGTCAACTCGGGAGGAGCTGCCGCGACCACGTGGCACCAAGCCAACTGTACTTCGTCTCGGAGAGCTTGCAGCACGCTAGGTCGTATTTGCGACACGTGACTGGTCTGGAGCAGCCAGATGGGTGGATAGGAACAGCAGGGATAAGCTTTGACGTGATCCACCGCAGGCTTCAGTATGGTTCCAGCCTCTGGCACGCTGGGACTTGACACTGCAATTTGTACAGGTTTTTTCTGCATAGATTAAATTCGGTTTCTCATGCATATACATGTATATAGATATGGGGGCAGAGCAGATCAGCGGTAAACGCGTCCAACTCTTGCGTCACGACCCCTGGTTCGATTCCGTGGGCGGTCACATTAGTTTGGGGCTTGTGAACAAATAGTGATTGGCCTGGGAGGTCTTGCGATTCAAACTCGTGAGGGTCAACCACCAAGGCACAGAGAGTGTACATGACTAAAGATTAGAAATTCAGGGCCGCTGTACACCCTATGTGAGCTTGTGTATGAGTTCGTGCCTGCGTACAGTATTGGCGAGCTCGTATGTGCTCAGGAGTCATCGGAATGGGCAGAATCGCCTCATCCCTGGTTGATGTCGTTGAAGGCGTTACGCCAAGGTGCTTATAAACTTTCTACGAACATTTCATTTATTTTATTTATACGACGCAGATACGAGTAGTAGAATGTAGAATATGCTTCTTGAAATTTTAAAGGTTAAGCGGAGAGTTTGGCTGCGGTTAGCTGAATGGGCTGCTTGCGCCTGTCTGAATCCGAGGTGCGATGGAAATACAATGAGGCAGTTTCATACAATTTTAACGAGTCAGGCATATTTTTTCTTCGATCTTTTCTGCTCTCACATGACTGCATCTTCACGGGGTGAATTAATTTGCCATAAAATATGATAAGATCCAAATGTAGCGACTTCTGCTCTCCTTCAGTACACCATGTACTCTTCGTTGTGTACTCTCTCGTGCAATTCAGTCTAGCCTTCTCTCTCTCACCCTTTCTTCACTCTGATTGGTCCTCACTTCGTCCCTCTTTAGCCTCTCGTTCCCACTCCAGCCCCTCCATTTCTTTTATTTGAGTTCTTCACCTTTCTCCTCCGAAGGAGGAGTTCCACTTGTTTCTAATAAAAATAAACTGTTGTGGGCTTCGGCCTTCCTCACTGACTCTACACTGACCCTTCTGTTGCTAAAGTATTCTCTCAGCCTCCATGCTAGCTTTATTAATTATTTTTTCGACACCAAGTGGAATGTATAACAACCTACCATGCACTTTATAATCGATGTGGCCATCCGAATACTGCACTGGGACACAGTCGGTCTTTGAGCACATTCCAATCGGTGTGCAGCCAATCAGATGAAACGGCGGCATCGCTTCGATGCACGTGAGGTCAATGTCCGAGCCGACCTCGATTCGTCCGTCCAGCCTTGACAAGCAGTTGCCCCAACCGTCTGCGTAGCTGCCAACGACAAAGTAGCCGGCCTGGTTCTTGCTTCTGATAATCTTTTGCAGTACCGCAGCGGCGCCGCTTTGCAGAACGGAGTTCTCCCGACTGAAGCCGAGAGCAGAAGTGACTGATGCAGCCGGAGGCTGTGTTGGACTGTGCTTTCCAATCTGGAGAATTGTTTGAAACTTGATTGCATAAATGTGTCTAAATTTGGCTTTGCTTCCTTTCTATTAAACAGGCCCTTCCTGTTCCGTGTAAATCGTATAAGTATTCGGAGGGCAGCAGACACCCTGGCGCAACGCCTACGGTGATATCGTCCTGCAACAAGTGGCGAGGCAATTCTACCCAGTCCGCTGATTCCTGAGCACATACTGTACGCAGGCACGCACTCATACACACGCTCACACAGGGTGTACAGCAGCCCTTTGAGTTTCTGATTGTCAGGCATGTACACCCTGACTTTCACATGTCAGGGTGTGAATCGCAGGACAACTCCATTGGTCAATTTTCGTGCACACAAGCCGTAAATAAATGTGGCCACACACGGGATCAAACCACGTGTCTGTGAGCGAGCGTCGGATCAAGGACAACTGTATATAGCTATATACAGTGGTCCTTGCGTCGGACGCGTTTACCGACTGCTGTTCCCCTCTTTTCCTGGTTCTGAGATTTCGGTAACTCACCGATGAACTGGCGGCAGGATGCTTCTTTTCATTGCTATAAATCTTTTGAACTCTTCAACGAAAACTTCAGAACCAGTTAGGCCTGACAAGTCGTTTAGGTCGCTTGAGTGCAACAATTGCGACTCAGACAGGGAAGCGAGAACCTCAATCTGGCCCCTGTAGCACGCAAAAGCGAAGCACTTCAACTCGTCGAGGAGCATCCTGTTCCAATGTTGTCGCGTCCTACGGCGTGGATTTCTGCACGATCGAAGATAGTTCAGAACTCGAATGCACCCGTTTTGAGCAGCAAGCCACAGTGGTGACATGCCCACAGGGTCCAGGACATCAACGTTAACTCCGGCATCCAGCAGATTGATTGCGGCTTCTTCCTGACGCATGTCGATAGCTAACACAAGCGAGCTGGTACGGATGCGCTGACGCGGTTCAGATCCGATCCGGCTTCAATCAGGGCGCCAATCACGCCAATATTTCCGGACCGCACCGCTATGCCTAGTGGAGTCAGATGGCCTTCGCCGACTATGTTGAAATTCGCGCCGGCTTTGAGCAGCTGCAACGCCACCGCAAGTGACCTCGCGCGAGGCGATCCACAATGGGCTGCAACCGAAGCAGTTGCAGTCGTCAGTTCGGGCTCCAGCCTTCAGAAGCAACTCGACTACGCGAGTGTGGCCACCCTCGGAGGCGAAATAGAGTGCCGAGCAGCCCTCGAACCCAGACTGATTCACATTCGCTCCAAACTTTAGCAGCTCACGAACACACTCAGCGTGACCTTCGAGTGAAGCGGATGTCAGTGGACTGTTGCCAATCGTGCTGAGCACGTCCACTTTAGCTCTGTACTTCAGCAGCAGACGCGTGACCTTCAGATGTCCATTAGACACTGCAGCGTGTAATGGCGAACTGCCATGTTATCGCAGCGATCAACAGTGGCACCAGCCCTGAGTAGACGCAACACGGTGCTGACGTGTCCGTGATCTGCCGCCGTCGAGGGGAAGCATCGGTGCAGTCTGCAAGTTCAATGTCCGCCCCAGCTCGAATGAGCTCGTCAACGACCTTGACGTGACCATTCTGGGCGGCGATCCACAGTGATGTGCTGCCGTCATTCATTGGAAGATTCAGCAGAGCGACGCTGCACTTTCCGTTGAAAGCAGAGCCGGACAAAG